>WBMZ01010241.1:123087-169133 GCA_013400975.1 Atrichornis clamosus
CTTTTGTCCCTTCCCTTCCCTTCCCTTCCCTTCCCTTCCCTTCCCTTCCCTTCCCTTCCCTTCCCTTCCCTTCCCTTCCCTTCCCCTGTGTATGTGCTTTCTCCTGCTGCTGAACTCAACTCTAGAAAGGACAAACGATGTCACTGTTGGTTTGTTGTCACACTTGATTTTTGCTAATAGTATTTTCCAATATAAGTGTTTCCATAAAAAGCCTGGGAATTTAGCAATGAAAGAGTAAGAAAATGATGCCACAAAGCATTAGAACCAATCTTGCTTTTTAATTTTTTTGTTTCCTTTAATTACTCATCTTTTTAAGAATAGCTACATAGCAAGAGTGGTATTTTCTGTAACAATACTCAGTGTTGCAAGAAACAGAGGAAGCTCAAGCCAAAAATGCTAAACTTTGTCTACAGCACAGCCAAAATACATGTAAGAAGGCCCATATTCTAATTGAGTATGAGTTAAGAAGTATATAAACTTATTAATGGAAACTTTGAGTGCTCAAAAACTTCAAATTCATATTAACTATTCATTGTTACACACTCAAGCATATTTAGCCATAAAAACAAAATAACAGAAACAATAATAATAAAAAAAGCTAAAAGCAAGAGCAAAGCATAACTTTAGACATAACTTTAGTGAACTATATGGTTTTGCACCACTTAAATGTATTTCTACTTCACTGATTCATTTTTCTGTTGCTCCCTTCTATCACAATGCATGATATTCAGCTTCTTCTGTTATATTTGCAGTGATATTCCTTGTTAATCCAATGCTAGAGCTAAATTGATGATCCTTGAGGCACCTTTCAACCTGGTATTCTATGAATCTATAATAAAAGTAACTGTAATAAATTTGTTACGATATTAAAGGCTTTGTGATGTGGTGACAGTCTGTCCTGCAAGACGTGGGAGGCCATGAAGTGTGCCACAGTGCAGAAATCTGTAGATTTAGTCAGTTCAATTAGGTGTATGATTTCAGAATAGGAACTTCTAATTAAATATGAACGATTAATTAATCTCTGAAAGGAAGAATTGGAGGACTGAAAAAATCTAAAGCTATAATTATAGATAGATGGACACATTTAAAGCATGCTGCTTCATATTTCAACCTGTATTCAAAGTTCACCAAGTCTTGAGTAGTTTTTTAGCTCAGGAAAACTAAGGAGTAGCTCAAATCAGCCTTACTCTACAGCTGTCCACATTTCCTTTCTGTCCTTACCTCTCTTCACTTTTCAGTGTACGTGTCCACTCTTGATTATGCTCTTGAAGAAGCTAGGCGGTGAAATACTGGCATTAATGTGACATTTGCTGATCCATCATTGCTAAGTTCTGGTATCTTTATAATGAAAATTGAGCTGACATGTACAGAGAGCCAACCTAGTTAAATAATCTCCCCCAACATTGCTCAGCCAGACTACAGCACATACCACAGACACACTCCTATCCATTTCTACTAGAAGCAGGAGAAAGACTGGGAGGCACAGTACTCTACAAGGACATTGCTCATCTCAGGGAAGAACAGCACCATTATCTCCTGTACCACAGGGTTACCTGGGAGCTCCAGCCATGGAGGAGGGTTAGTGGCAGGCTCCGGCTCAACTAAATCCCAAGATTAAATTCTGTAGATCTCTTGGGTGTACAAAAGCTGGGGGAAAATTTTCCTCCATGAGGAAATGATTAATTTAATATGGCTTATGAGAAGGCAGGAAAGTTTCAGGAATAAAAATCTGAGGAAGTCAGTACAAAGTATTAGGTTAGAAAAGATATTTGAGTAGGAAGCGGGTCACAACTAAAGCAGTTTAGTTGTCACTTAGCGTCAGTTAGCAGCACTGGTTTCTGCTTTTTTGGATACAAAACCCCAAAATGTTAACATAAGCTGTGGTAGTTTTCCTATAAGTGATGGGATGTCTCTTACCTGGACACAAGAATGGGAATAAATATCACCTTTTCAGGATAAACATCTCCAACATCTCCTTTTCAGCACAATACCAAAAGTAAAGTTTGATTTGTGCAGTGAACACCTCCTCAAGAAATTGTACAAAGTAACGCCTCCAAAGCTTCTCAGATTTAATAAAACCTATTATATAATAAGGAACAAGATCAATCCAGAGAAGCTACAAAACCCCAGCATTAATTGCTGAAAGTGTCAGTCGGTGATCCTAACCAGTCAATACCAGGCACTACTAAACCCTGCCAACTTTGAAATTAGCTGCTGCTGTGCATGTTATGAGACTGCACTGCGCCTGAGCTTGGTGTTGCATATCAACTGACCGTATTGGTACCTGAACACTTCCCATCGTCTGACAGAAGAGGTCTGTTCCTGCCCTTGGGTCACAGATATCCCACGCAGTGCTACAGGCTGGGGGAAGAGTGGCTGGAAAGTTGCCCAGCGGAAAAGGACCAAGGGGTGCTGATCAACATCACATGAGCCAGGAGTGTGCCCAGGTGGCCAAGAAGGATTTTACAGAATAGAATCCAGCCTTGTATCAGCAATAGTGTGATCAGCAGGACCACGGAAGTGGTCATTCCACTGTTCTCAGTCCTGGTGAGGCTGCATCTTGAATCCTGTGTTCAGTTTTGGGCCCTCACTTCAAGAAAGGATTTGAGGCATTGGAAACTATTTTAGTAAGCACACAAGCGCAACAAAAGTTTTTTCCATACAAAAAAAATTAAAGTGCTGCTGTCTATGTAGATGATCTGTGGATAATTTAAACCCAGAGGGTTTTGTCTTCATAGCCTTCTTCAGGGATCCCTAACTTCCTCTCCTGTCTTGTCCTTTTGATTCTATTGCCCAGACCTCCCACATGTTCCTGATTTTGAGGTAGTTATCTGAGGCCAAAGGCTTTATACATTAAAATATTATTTCTTTGAATATATTTTCTTTCACCATGCTCACACTCATATCCAACATAGTGCCTCATGCAAATTTTGCAGACTGAGGAGCATGTCACCTTCTTCATAAAGATCTTTGTATTGAGCTGTTTTAGAGTACAGTGATGAGAAAGAATACAGTTTTCCATCAAGTTTTTAACTTCATGATAGGAAATTGTTAAAATATTTTCTTCTCCAGGGCAAAATCCTACCTGTATAAAGTTTTCCAGTGCTACTCCAATATGAAGAACAAATGTTTTGACTGCTAGCATGATATTCAGACTTAGACTAGTGGAATACTATTGCATGGTGTAATGACAATTTAACTGGCCTTTCGCAAAGCAGTCTTAGAAGATCATTTGTGCAGAGAGAAGTTCTTGGTGAATATTTCACATCATTGTGCTACAATACTGCAATGGCTCTCCTTTCAGTAAAACAGTCTCACAGGAACCTGTATTTTGACTACTGCTCAGGATTTTGCACTGGAGAAACAAAAGTACATCCAAAGAACTCTGAAAGGCAGTCTTACACTGCAATATAGTGAATGACTTCTCAAAGTGTAAAATGTTATTTTGTTCTTGTACTTTCATTTTAGAAGTCAAAAGACTTTGCACGAGTAAAACTAAAATAAAATCCACATCCTGTAGGCATAAACAGAGGCAGTTCTCTTCACCTAGGGAGAGAAGTTTCAGTCTTTACTTGAACTTGGTCAGAAAGACAGTTTCAGACAAAGATTTTTAAAGGCCAATAGTAACCTTACATCTTCTATTCTGACCTCAAGTACAAGCAAGCATAGGAATGTATGCAGACACACACAGGTACACACACAACTTAAACTTTCATATATTACTTCAGCTGTTTTCCAAATGTGGCTGGCTATAACAAAGACTAAGAAACCTCATCTACATGCCCAGGCTATCTATAAATCTTGTATAGTGCTTTATCACTCTTCCCTTATATATAAGTGCACTGTTCATATGTACATACTTATTTCCAACAAAACTCTCCAGAATATCGCTGTCTGAAATATGCATGTCTGTTAACTGATTCACAATTTCCTGGATCTCAAAATCTTGGTTATTCACCTCCTTTTTATGAAAGTATGGAAAGAAACTTGTGCTTCTTTCTAACAATCCAGATTATTTTTCAATGTCAGTTTCTGTCCAGAATCAGGACCTCTCCCAAAAACTTTCAGTCTAGTTGTTTCAAGAATGTGAGCCTCAAGAACTTTCACTCTTGCTCAGTGCTGATGTGGGCTGGTACTGGCCCTGGTGCATAATCCACACCTGTTGTACCAAACCATCAGGTTTTAGGAACCATAAGAAGAAGATGAAGCAGAATAAGGGTTTTATTTTTTCTTCATTCCCCTAGAGTTTTTTGAAATATAAATTTCTTATACTTTTTTAAGGCTCAGTGGGGATTTTCTTTCCTTTTTTTTTTTTTTTTCTTTTTAATCAGTGGACTCAACCAATCTGAAATTTCTGTCCACTTAAGAAAATAGAAAGATATGCCGACATATCTTAAGAAAGAACAGTACGGCCATGCACAAACAATACAGTTTTCTGGCAGCTCCAGGCAATTTCTTGATGCAAGTGATCAATCAACAGACCAGAGGTGATGCTTTGTTGGACTGACAAACAAGAAAGAAGTGGTGGAATGTATGAAGATCAAGAGCAGCTTTGGCTGGAGCTACCATGAGACTGTGAAGTTTAAGGCTCTAAAAGAATTTAACAATACAGTATTACAACTTCAGTCTTCAAAATTGATAATTTTTGTCTTTTCAAGGTTTTCCACTTTCTACTGGAGCCTGAACAAAGGTAGCTATACCCAGAGGAGAGAGGATTGAGGTAGGGAGAACTTAAGCCAGTTAACTTACAAAAGCCTTTGCAACCAGAGAGGAAAAAAGCAAACATTTCACCCATCTTAAAGAAAATTTAAAAGATGGAGCAAGGCAACTTGTTACAGGCCATTGCCCTCAACATGATCCTGCAAGGGGAAAGAGCAAGTTCTCTTAGAAGACACATCAAGGGCAAGGAGATAATGGGTTTACCCAGGGCAAATCCTGCCCAACCTCTCTGGTTGCTTTGTAGGATGAGGTAAGCAGCACAAGGAGAGGGCAGTGGGTGATGTATACATTGATTTGAACAAAAATTTTAATACAGCATCCTGTAGTTTCCTTTTCAACAGTTTGTAGTTTCCTTCTCACCACTTCTCTTCCGGATATGGGGATGGGTAAGTGGATAGTAAACTAGGTGGAAAATTGTCTCAAGTGGTGGGCTACTCAACCACTACAGCAAGTGGCTGCTACCACTGACACAAACAGAAGCCCTGCAGAAATGGCCTGAGGGGCAGCAGGTTGCCAGAAGGCAGCACTGCTCCTGGGCAGCAAAGCCGCTCCTGCCTCACACCCAGGTTTGTACCAGCAGAGGGACAGCGCAGTGACAGGCACTGATCCTGCCCTGTCGCTTGGCACCAGTGAGGCTGCAGCCAGGAGTGCAGGATCCAGGCCTGGAGCCTTGGATGGATGAAGGGAATTGCAGGGTGCTGGGCTGGTTGATCCTGGGGAAGAGGAGGGTAAAAAGAGACCTCATGGCTTTCTGACACTGCCTGATGGGAAAAGACAGAGCAGGTGCTTGGTGAAGGGGAGGAGCATCAGTATCAAAATTTGGAACATAAGGAAAGTGTGAAAGAGCAAAAAAAAGTACCATGACAGCAGTTAAATATTGGAGCAAGTTGTCCAGAGAGGTTGTAGGGTGTCCCATACTGGAAACGTTCAAGACTTATCCAGACAAGTCCCTGAATGAGTCCTGTTTTGAGCAGGGTGTTGGAGTAGGTGACCTCCAGAGGTCCCTGTTGCCCTGAATTGTTTTAGGTGATTCAGTGATTTTAAATACTTTGGTTACATATGCATTCAGACAGAAAGCACATTTAAAGGTTTCCCTGCGATACCCTTACTGTTTTGTTAAATTTATTACAGCTCATGGTGTTCATGGTTTTACAAGGAAGATCTAATTTACACCTGCTAAGTTTCTTCAGAACATGTCACGGGCTTGTCTTGTAATCATACGTATAGAAATCTTCATAATTTAAACTAAAAGGTTTTTTCAATAGTATGATTCCTTCATCAATTAGACCTCAAGCTGCTTCCTTGGCATGCTGTGTGTCATCTGGACTGTACAATCCATGTATTCTGTCCTTTGCTGCAAACTATTGACCCACTAGGAGAATTCTTTTTTATTTTTTTCTTTCAATGAGGAAAGAGATTAAGAGATCAATCAATGCCATGCATACGTGTCTGAAAAAAAAAAAGGGAATGTTTTGGCACAATGGCACATTCATAGCCACATTATGCAAATAACTACAATGTAGCAACTGCTGTGGGAGATTACTTTTCTACTGTAATATAATAAAAAATTACCCTATGGGATATAGTCCCAAAGCTAGGAACTTAATGTTAAACTGACTTTGAATGTAACACTCTTTTGAATTTTCAGGTTCAATTTTTGCTGTGTTCTTGTTTTGGTTTGTGGGATTTTAGTTGTCTTTTTTTTTTTAATCTTTATATAATATTTAGGGCTTAAAAATAATCAGAAATTGCTTCCTAACAGAACTATAGTGTGCGACAGTTCTTATTCACAAATTAAAATGACAAATTTGTAACATTTTTGTTACTCAAAATCATGTCCATGCTAATTTGTTGTGGAAATTGTTGTGAAAATCAAAAGTGGGAGACATGGATGGCTTGTTCACCATGATGATTTAAAAATATGATACCTCTTTTTCCCACTCAAATAGCCCAGATGGGAGAGGGTGGCAGCACCATTTCCTTCAAAACCACTTATCTATAAAGTGCTGAGTTTACAGATATTTTAAAATGCTACCATGTGAATAATATTCCTGTGTACATATTCTTAGTTTACGGGCACTTGCCATATGGCGTTCCTGCAGTTCAGTTTCTTTTTTAAAAAAATGTACAGTGTACATGTTTGTGTCAATCTCTCCCCATTGAATTCTGCTCATAATTAATCTCTCAATTCACGTAATCACATCTTCTGGATATCATCCTAGTGAAGGAAGTGAGTTCTCAGGGGTATAGCATCTTTTCTCTGTCCATATTCAAGAATGTTAATATGATTCTCTGAGTTCTTAGCAGAGAAACTGAGGATTTACAGCACTCCATCTCGCTCTACTGAGGGGTTCTTCTTCTCCAAGGCTTTGAAGAGCTAACCTTGCAAAGAATTGTTACTTTAATGTACTCCCTTTTAGAAGAGACCTTACCTGTTTTCTCAGCCTGATGCAGATACTATTAAAAGGAGTTTCCATGGATACTGACATCAGTAGGAAATGAAAGATGGCTGTCCTCCTTTCTGACCCACAGGAGTTCCTCACTGTTGCTATGGGAAAGCTTACAGATGTCACTTGTATTGTTTTGCATAATCTGATTTAAAATCTACAGTCTGAGCAAACAAATTCTTTAGGGATGGGTAAATACTTCTGGATAGAAAAGTGAAAAGTAAAAAGTTGTGATTGATATGATCTTAGAAGTTTTCTCAAACTTTAGGATTATTTGGAGAATGAATGGATTATATCACTAAACACATTTTGCTATGAATTTCTTTTGGAGCCATAAGAAGACTGTTCATAAGAGAATGAATCTCAGCACCTTTTGAAGTTATCTTATAGTAATTACCTATGAATTTGAAATGAAACATCATCATTTTACACCAGCTATCCCATACATATAAAAGTAATATGCAAGATATAAATCAGTAAAAAATTACATTTTGGATTTTTTTCATTGTGCACCTGGATCAAAGATCATGTATAAGGAAGTACCTCAGCTCATTCATCTGAGCAGTAGGTGAGCCTGGTTACAAACCCAACTTAAATATTAATGATAAAAGGATACAAGTATTTTAACAACTTAATATCAAATACTCATGTTTGATGCTACATAGCCTTTATTTTATTCATTTTATTCTTTGACCAAGAAGGTTTTCAGAAATGTTCCTGCATTTAATAAAATGTTTTCTTAAAAAAAATTAAATACCTTTCTCACTTTTTCCAATACACACCCAAAAAATAAAACAACCGGCTCCCCTTGAGATCCACAAACATTTCAAGTGGCATAGATGGGACTTCTCCAGCAGTTAAGACTTACTGCTTGTGTCCCAACACTTGGATATGGGTATAGGAGATTCTGGCAAAAAGAAGGCATTGAAAATTGGTAGAAGAAGTAACTAGAGAGGAATACTGGTCAAAGAAAGGCTCTGACCTCCCCAGTAAGGCATTATTTTTCAATTTTATGTCACCTTGGTTAGTCTGTTTGCTTGAATCTTCTGTGTGTATGTTTTATTGTTTTATTTCCCATCCTGGTCAAAAAGGGCACATTTGTTGTTTAGTAAGCAGAATTAGGCTGGCTGCAGTTTACATAGTCAATAGCAGTCAAACACTAAGGTCAGTGTCTATCACATCTTGGAAAAATTGGGGTTAGAGCAGGTGAAATTATCATTCAATTTTGGTTTTATGGCTCTAATAGAAAGCCACAGAGTACCTGACCCCTGCTGCCACTCATGTCTTCCTCTAATAGCAATATATGACCTTTGACACTCGATTAAAACAGGAAATAAGGCAAAGTAGGGGTCAGTACGCATGTTTGGCCAGTCTGAGCTTTTGGAACAAAAGGTTCTAAAAGGCTTTCAAAGAAGGAGGAAGGGGACAAGAGGGCAGGGCAGGAGGACAGAGAAAAGGACGAAGGAGAAGGGAAAACAAAGCAGTAAGGAAGGAAGGAAGGGGTAAAGGGACAGGAGTAAGAAAAGAAAGCCCTTCTGGGTCTGCATTTTGGATGACAAGTGCATTAAAGCATCCTGCTGCATGGCAATTTACACACACACTCTATCTCTCTACTAAAAGCACAGGTCTGTTCTTCCTGTCTGCTTAAGTGGGACAAGGTTGATGTATTTGGTTTTGGAATGTAATAAACAGCCCTTTTCTTTAACTATTTTTTCTATACAAGTGAAAAATAAATTACTTATTTTCATCTGGTGAGTCTGTGTGAGGGGAAAGTAAGAGAAGAGCCAGTTGATTTCGAAAGCTAACCCCAAGTAATATTGCAAGCAAATGGGATCAGCTAAGAGAAATGGTTTGCAGACTAATCTGATGCCTGTCACCAGATCTCAGGGAAATGGATGCCCTATTAATTGCTCTTACTTGAGGGAATAGATTTTACCTAGGAATAAAAATGCTTTAGCTATCCCCAGTCTAATTCTACATTTCTACTGTGAGCTGCATAATCTTATGGATTTTTAAGGCTATATAAATCTACAGGAACAACATAATTTTACCTGCAGTAAAACACAGAAGGTGACCTCGCTAATCCCAACAAGTCATCAAATTTGGACTGAATTGCAGTTGGAGCTTTGCAAAGCTATTCAGGGGTGCTTGAAGTCAACTCAGAAACCACCTGGTCTGACATTTAACTGCACTTTTTTCAGGTGTTAATATGTCTTGCTGTTAGAAAAGCGATACACATTTCCTGTTTGCAATTTTCTGAGCTTACGTTTTTAGTTGCTGGATTGAACTGCCATTTTTCCAATGGCATTTAACCCAAATTATTATCCTGTTTGTGGAACAAAAAATCACAGGAAGAAATCAAATTGGGATTGAAGAGAACAAAATATTTTCTTTCCCTTAAAAAATATTTAATTTGAAAACAGATTAATTTTTGGAAATGTTGGATGTTTCTTAAAAGATCTTTGACAGCGAAACAGAAAAGTTTCAGAACCAATTTACTCCCAAATTTTGCAAGAAAGCAAAGTAAATTGAAATGAAGATTTGAATTTTTAGGAAGGAGATGAGGTTTCACAGAAATGAGTCAACAGTCCAGACAAGTTTTTGAGTGAAAGTAGGTATTTCCATGATGAAAAAATACTACATCTCTTCACAGCATGCTTTTTAGTGTGAGATGAGAGTTGTATAATTTCATAAAGCTGTTCCTTCCACCAACCAAGGCAGCAAAGCCCTAGAAGCACTACCACATACTATTTCAGATGAGCTAAAAACTGCATCTTTGGATTTGCAGCAACAGCACATGATAGTTAAGACTCACTGTAGGCAGACTGAATAATGTGCCAGCAACTGGTGGTAAATTTAGGTCAGGCATCTCTTTAACCTAACCAGAAACCAAGGAAAAATCCCTTCTATAATTAGGACAGATTGCAACTGCTTTTCTGTTCATTCTGTCTATGGAATCCCCATTACAGTTTTCCAAAGGCATCCAGAAAGCATGATGCAATGCAGTTTGCCCAGAGGCCTGGAATTACATCTGGGCCCACGAATGCATTACTACCTGTTTTACATCTGTCTGACATCCCTGTTGGTGACACAAGACAGTGCGATCAAAAGTCCCTCAGCAAGTTTGCCGAGAAACAGAGTGGTGCAGTTGACACGCTGGACAAGGAATGTTATCCAGAGGGACGCTGACAGGCTTGAGAGGGTCACCTGGGAAAATCTCATTAAGTTTAACATGGTCAAGTGCAAGGTGCAGAACCTGGGTTGTGGTAATTCCAAGCACAGACACAGGCCAGCTGGAGAATGGATCAAGAGCAGCCCAGTGGAGAAAAAAAGGTGCTAGGGGGTGAGGGGCTGAACGAGCCACATGCACTCACAGCCCAGAAAGCCAACCTTTATCCTGGGCTGCATCAAAAGCAGTATGGCCAGCAAGGCAAGGGAGGTGATTTTCCCCCGTTATGCCTTTTGTGTGAGACCTCACCTGGAGTGCTACATCCAAGATATGATGGATGTGGACCTGCTTGAGTGAGTCCAGAGGAGGGCCATGAAGATGATCAGAGGGCTGGAGCACTTCTCCTATGAAGACAGGGAGAAGGAGTTGGGGCTGTTCAGCCTGGAGAAGGGAAGGCTCCAGGGAGATCTCACAGCAGCCTTCCAGTACCTAAAGGGGAGGAATGGGACAACTGGAGAGGGACTTTTCACAAGAACACGTAGTGATAGGACAAGGAGGAATGACTTTAAAACGAAAGAGGTCAAATTTAGATTAGATGTTAGGAAGAAATTCTTCACTGTGAGGGTGGTGAGATACTGAGACAGGTTGCTCAGAATAGCTGTGGATGTCCCATCCCTGGAAGTGTTCAACACAAGGCCTGATGGGGCTCTGAGCAACCTGATCTAATGGAAGGTATCCCTGTCCATGGCAGGGAGGTTAGAGTGAAACGATTTTTAAGACCACTGCCAGTCCAAATCATTCTATGATTCTGTGATTTTCCTATAAACAAAAACTAACTCTGTGGTTGCATAATAAAAGAAAATAAACAGGAACATCAGATGCATGCTGATTGGCACTATAAATCCATAATGACACGATTCAGGGATTATGTTAGGAGGTTCCATAAATTCACGCCAGAGGCCAAGCACACATTTAAGTACTTTCTCAGTTCTTTGTGAATTAAAGTGCTAGTTTCTAGGGTGTTTTGCAAAAAAACCCATACCTCTAAGCCTAAGATGCTATTTTAAAAAATATTTTTTCTTTGACACCACAGAACTTAAAACATTTAAAACTAATGTAGACTTACAAGCTTGTGCACAGTCAATAAAAAGGGTCACAGAAATCCAGGGGAGTCAGTTTAACAACTTTTTATCATTAATTTTCTTAGCTACATCTTTTTCTGCAGATCTATTGAAGGAGTCTAAGAAAGGAAACATGATCAGATTCCAGTAACTTGACGTAACTTCCAGAAGTCAGCAAAAATTATGTTCCAGCCAGCTCAGTTTAAGGTTTATTTGTCTGCATTTTCTGTGAATTCCTTTCTCATAATCACTTTTATTGTTCTGCTTTTTTTTTCTTTCTTTCCCCTTCCCCCAAAAGAGCTGAAGCCAGACCCTCTAGTTCCTAGTACTCCCTCTCTCTGGTTGATAACAAATTAGTAGCAATGTTCTGATTTTGGTTGTCACCACAGCTATCCAAAACAGATAAAAGGAGTGAAATGTAGTTCAGACTAAATCGGCTAACAACTTAGAAATATGTTTAATTTGACAGAAACACTTTCTCTGCCGCTGGAAAAGGCTGGAATGGGCCTCTGATCTTCATATAAGGAAAAAAGTTCTCATTCTCATTTTCAGTTGGAATATTAAGATCTCCTCTGCAATGATTTTATACTTGGTTGATGTGCGGTTTTGGCTGGGGTAGAGTTAATTTTATATACAGCAATCAGTGTGGGGCTGTGTTTTGGACTTGTGCTGAACAAAGGGTTGATAATATGGAGATGCTTCTGTTATTGCTGAGCAGAGCTTACACAGAGTCAAGGCCTTTTCTACTTTTAATATGGCCAGAGCGGCGACAGGGCTGGGGACACTTGGAGACATCTGAAACAGCTGACTCCAAATGAGGGATATTCCAGACCACATGGAGACATCTGAAACAGCTGACTCCAAATGAGGGATATTCCAGACCACATGGCATCCCGCTCAGTATATGAAGTGGGGGGAAGAAGGCGTAAAGGTGTGGCATTTGGAGTGATGGTATTTGCCTTCCCAAGTCATCGCTACATGTGTTGGGGCCCTGTTCTCCTGGAGAAGAGTGGACACATGCCTACCCATGGGGTGTGGTGAATGAATTCCTTGTTTTGCTTTGTTTGGGTGCATGGCTTTTGGTGCCCCCATTAAAATGCCTTCATCTCAACCCAAGAATTTTCTGGGTTTTACCCTTGTGATTCTCTGCCCAGTCCCACAGGTGGGGTAGTGCACGAGTGGCTGCTGGGGCTCAGCTTCTGGCTGAGATGAAACCGTGACAGTTACAAGAAGAAATAGGGAAGAAAAGCCCACTGACTGCTACGTGTTTTGAAGACCTCAAGCAACTTATTCCCTTTTGTTTCCAAAATTAAGCTGTTTAGTTACTATTGTTACAGTAGAGGATTTTCCACAGATGAATTTAACAAATTTAGTCATTGTGGGCCTCTCTACTTGTAATAATTTGAATTACCATGGTTTTTGTCTTACATTATAATGTAAACATACCTGCAGATTCCTATCTATAGCTAGGAGAGGTGAGAATCTTCCAAGTAAACTTTTAAGTATGTGTATTTTTCTTCTACCTAAGAAAGTTTTAAGCAATCTTGCCATTGTGACTTCATTAGCTCCCCATTTACTGTATTGCAGAGACCAAAAAGTCAAGAGGCATGATCCATTCCACTAGTTTTGAAGGAAACAATTTTCTTCTACGTGATTTTTTCATTGAGGTTTTTTTTTTGGGGGGGGGCAGTTCATGGCTTTCTTAAATATAAATAAATCTGAGTTAGTTAGCAGCACTAAAGTAATACATCTGCCTATCAACCAAGTGAACAGCATCTTCCAAATTTGAATAACACCTGGAAATGATTTCTAAGAGACCTTTGAGAGTGGTCCTCAGACCTTGCTCCACTCTCCTCTACTATGACTGACATCAAGCACACTAAGGCCCATGCAATCCTTTCCATTGACTTCTCACAACTGTAACTGGGCTGTGAGTGGAAATAGCCTCATTCTGCAAGAGGGAACATGATTATTTTGAGAAACTCTGCACTGAATAATATTGGGAAGTATTGCATTTTGTCTAAAGGACAAGCTTGCTTTGAATTTCCCTTACTTATTGCAGCTACAGTTAAAATTTTTCTGACTTACTCCATTGCTCCATTCTGTTCTCAAGAGTGAAAATAGAAGGTAAAACCAGAAATACTACCTGACTTTATTCTAATTTTCTCATTCTAATTCCATTGCCATTCTTATTAGCAGTGCCCTTTACAGCTAATAAAAAGGGGAGGGATTTTATCTATTAATCTTATGTAATGCATAATCCCAATGAGATGTTGTTTTTATGATGTATTAGATCATGCATCATCAGAGCCAGCTGTCACTCCAGTGATCTATTGATGTAATAAATTCCAGTGGGATACACTAATAAAGTATTACTCAAAATAGTCTGGTGTGCATGTAAAAAGCAGTATTGCAAAAAATCAGACCAAAATAATAAATTAAAGCAACACAAAACTGTGTCCAGGACCTGGATTCTGTACCACTGGACAAATGGAGGAAAGAAACTGTGATCAGCTGTTGACATCAAGACCTTAAATAGAACTCTTATTAAAACAAATCAAAATTTATCCCCAAACAGGATCGGGATTTGAATGTCCTCTGAGTGAGAATTTCTGGCATAAAACCAACCACTTATGGAATCCTACTTCACACAGCTCAAAACTGAAATCCCAAGTCATCAGTTCAAAGTCTGTAAGAGGTACTTATCTGAAATGATTTTCATTTGGGTTATACTCATAATTCAGAAATAAAGACATGAAAGAGAACAGAAGAAAGAGTTCTGACATGCTGAAGCATTTTATTTTGACCTTTCAGGCAAAATATTTTGATATTTTATTCTGAAATGTTTTGAGTTATGCATTGAATGTTGGAATGAAAAATGTGACTTTGAGCCTACATAGGGACTGTTGTGTCTGTGTATGAAAGTAAAATATTTTTTATTGCTTTAAAAAGAAAATGTTTCCATCAATAATTTTCATGATCAATTTTCAATTTGCTTTGTAAACTTAGGAATTGAAGTGGAAATTTTACCAAAGTCTACTCTCATATGATCAAAGATAATTTTCTCTGGTCAGTATTGACAGAGCAAACCTTTATACACAAGCAGAGAGATGAATGGATGGCTGGATGGATGGATTGGATGGATGGATGCATGGATGGATGGATATCTATCACAAACACTGTTGTCAGAGAGTTTTTCGTAAAATTAATCTGTTTTCTTTGCAAGTATTGCAGCTTAGACAGCCAAATGAAGAATTACACACTTTGGTGTCTATTCTGCTTTCACCAAAAGCAGTAGTCCAACACCCTCAGCAGATCAAACCAGCTGCTACGTTGTTGAGAAGTACTGGTTGCAGCTTTGACTGTAGGATCTGGGTCTCATTATTTTCAACATAAAGCCTTGCAAAGTTCTATGACTTTGAAAGTTTACAATTAACAATGTTGTTGTTCAATGTTGTTGAAGACCTGTACAAAACCAGCTAATGTGACTAACACAAATGATAGATTGTGATAATTTTTCTCTGGATTTCTGTTAAAATATAAAACTTTATACAGATGCTAATCACATTTAAATAGTAAGAAACACTTCTGCTTATAGAGGGTTCATTTTAAAAATATAATTATAAAGAAATGCTCAATTGATCTCGACCTTTTGCCAGAGTGCAGCCAATTCAATTATTTATAATTATAATTACAATGATATGGCCAAGCTAATTTCAAAAGACCATTCCATACAGGAAAGCTGCTGTGGAGGCCACGTCTCTCCCTGCTATGAAAGACAGACAAGCAGAGGGTATTTATGAAATTAAGATGAAGCAATTGTGATATTTGCCTGCAATCTGCAAACAGGTGTAATCAGTACTTGGCAGGAGAATTGGAAGAAGTCACAATTGTCAAGAAAAAGCCCCAAGATTCAACACCTCAAATACGTGAAGGACTTGCTGGGTCACCAAACCTGAACTCCATAATGTTTGTAGAAGTAAAATCTTTTTTACCAAATTACCTACAAATTTTACCAAATTACCCAAATTACCCACACTGGGAATTCAAATGAAGAGCATCTTTTTGTACGAACACCTCACTTAGGAGATGGAAGTGACATTTCCATCCATTATTACACATTTCCCCTAGGTCAGTCAGCTTGCCACATCAAACACGCAAACTAATGCTTCTGGATTGTTCAGACAGGCAACAGCTTTCCTTCCTCCATCAATATTACCCTCTTCAAAAACTCTTTCAGCCCACTGGATGTGACTCATCAACCATATACGGCATTAAAAGAAAACATCATGACCAAGAGAATAATTTACTCTAACTTTGTATTTTCTGCATTTTTGTATCTCTATTTGAACAGCCTACATATATGTGAGAATCCCCTATACACATTTAGAGACCTGTCATAATCAAAAAGCTGCCAGTATTTGCTGTTCTGAGGATACAAGAAAAGTGAAAATGGTGTTTGGTAGACTTTTGATGCAAGAGGTTTATTTCTGTTTCACATGCACAGGAAAGCAACAAACAAGAGTGGTAGCTACATCTGTGTTTTACAGTGAAGTTTGATGTTAACTCAGTTTTCAAAGGAAAGAAGTGAACTCACAAAGAAACCTGAGGCATGAGGAACCATTTGCACACTCCCAAATAATAAAATTTACTGAGCAGACTCTTAGACTGGTAAAACTTAGCTGAAATCTTGTGAGTTTAGTTTCTCATTCCTGTAAATTTTCAAACATCCAGGTTTACATTAGGAATAATGAGAACAAAATTTCTGATGAAGTTGGGTATATCTGCTTCCTAGCAGGATGAAAGTATAAAGAAGGCAAAAGAAACCCCATAATTTGGAAAAAAAAATTACAGCAAACTATTTTATACCTCAGAAGCTACTGGACTCCAACGTAGAAAGGAGTAAAGTAGATCCATCTGTTCTTTCTGAATGTAGTAATAAGAAAATTTTACTGTAACAGTGTTTTAGCATGAACAACATCTATGCACCCTAGAACTGCATATTTGCAGTTGTTAATCAGTAGTTTTCCAAATACATTTTGGAATTATATAGAAAATTCATGTTTATTGTCTATTGATTTTAACAGGATTCTTCACATCACTCAGTCACAGATTAGGCAACCTACGGTGTTGTAGAATCTTAAATGTAATCTTTCACATTCCTTTTGCTTCCTTGCTTTTTCCTTTGCTTCTTACATTATTTGATTAACATATACTTCACTAATAGGTATGTAACACACTTCCAAAGAAATCTGGATTCTACAGAGAGCAAAGTCTTAAAACTCACAGACCACCATAACAGCAGAATTTCACTTACAAACCCAAATTTAAGACAAGATCACACAATATTCAAGGAGTAAGACAAGACCCTCCAGGATTTTCCTTTATCTGCAGTCACTACTGAAATTAGTCTTTATTTACTGATTATTTTTAAGCAAAATCAAAGCATTCTGTTTACACTAAAAAAAGGCAAGAAGGAACTGCTTTGTAGAAAGAAGGTTTAAAAGAAGTGAAATCAGTTTTTGGCATTAATTAAAAGATAAAATTCACAGCGGAATGGGCCAGTGCCACAAACAATTATCACTTGAGATTATGCAGTCAAAAAGGCCAATTAGGCATCATATACAGCTAATGAGAATTCTTAATTTATAATTTTCCATGCTCTTGTATTAATCTTGTATTTTCTCCTTGGTTCGTCACACATGCATAATCATTTAGTCTGCTGCTGCTGTACTTGTGGAACAAGGACTGTCTCACACAAAGAATGGCCTTTGAAGAGAAAAAATGCCTGTGTAGCCAGAGAGGAGATCTGCATTGCGCTTTAACCAATATTGTGAAGAGGGTCAGGCAAAAAAACAAGCCCAAGAACTTCCTTCTAATCTTGGTTACATCTGGGAAAAGTAGGACTAAGTTCCATAATACCCATGTGGTCACTGCAATACAAAGTAGATATCAGTGAGAAAATACGTTCAAATGCTTCACTAGTCACCCCAGTACACTGCACACAATTCTCTCCTACTTTCTTAAGGCAAAGAGATATCAACACTAAGGGGCCTGGGATGCCTCCACATCCATCTGCTGCTCTTTGCAGATTGCCAGTTTCTTCTGTCTCATTTGTTCAGTTAATATTCAATTGAGGATTTGTTACATTAAGCACATCTATTTTGATAATAATCTTATCAACTCAAATGCTGCCAATATTAAGACAATTTTTTAAAAGACAAAAAAAAAAGTGAAGTAAAATTATTTATGGAGAAAAAAGAAACGGAAACTTTTAATTGAAGCTTGTAAACACATTTTTTGGATGTCCATAGAAGTCACATTCACAGACAAGATACCAGACGTAAGGCAAGGTACAGTGGCAAAGACATGCATGCTCTCCATCAAAAGCATAACATTTAATGAACAATATTAAAGTAAATGCATTCTTCCTCATGATAAACAAAAGGCAAAAAATTAATAACACCTTTTAACCTTTTCCATTTAGGTGTGATAGGTCTTATGCTAACCTAGAAGCAGGTGGATTCTCCTGGAGTGGTCATGGCTTGGTCCAGACAGATTACTTCACTGAGATGCTGGAAGCCACTTCTTTGCATCAAGATGAATATTGCATCTATTCCTGAAAGAATGGAGATTCAGTCTTAGCCAAACAAAACTACGCTAAAGGAAAAGAGAGAGAAGAGAGGCAGTAACCCTCAAAGACAAGACCTAAGGAAAAAAAATATCTAAACCAATGTGGTTTTGTATTACTCCTGAACTCACACCTTTTGTTTTCCTCTCACACTTCTGTGCAGCTAACAAAGCATCATTCTTTAACATTCTCTCTTTTTAATACTACACCCCCTATATTGCCCTTGTCCAAGATGATGTTTTTTACCTCTTTCTCTAGAAGAGCAGACACCCCTGGTGTCATTGCTGCTTTTGTCACCACTCCAAGTTTCAGCTTTACCTATCCACTCATACAGCCTACCTAGTCACTGACTCCTGAATATGTCAGCAGGGACTACCAGGGAGTTAAAGGAAAGCTTACTTCACTATAGGACTTTCAAGATGCAAAATTGCACCATCCTCAGGCTCAGCAGTCAAGAGGGTAGACTAGGGGAACGTGTTCAACTCTGGTATTCAAAAGACTGTTTTCTTTGGGTAAATGCTCCCAGCAGTCACCAGTCCCTACGGGCACCATGGCATTCAGAGCATGTTCATACAATTTCTTTGAATTTGCAACAATTTAAATCAGGGGCTGCAGGGCTATATACAAATTGTGAATAGAGACACACACACACTCACACACACAAACAAAAAAAAAAAAAAGGAAAAAAGGAAGTCTTGTAAAGTATTTTCCTGAGATGTTTCAAAAAATGTGTGGCATTGGAAAGCCACTACCTCAACTTTAAAAGTCATTTAGCAGCTCAAAGGCATGGCTGCATGGCTCAAAGTATGAAAGCAGCAGTCCCTATACAGCATGAATTAGCTCTGGAAGCAAAGAGTATTTACCACATGCAGCCACTGTATAGGCAACCAGGCTTGCAATAGGCCACAACTGTTCAAACTAGTTCTAATCCTGAACCAAAACACCTACAGGTGCTTGCATTTGAGACTTTTGGCAGGTACTCATTTCACCATAACCCCTGCACTGGTCTGCAAAATACCGAAGATATAGTTAACATAGCATCAAGTTATATGATGTAGACAGTTCAATAAAAGCCAGTGGAATTTTACATCCTATTCAGTTTAAAGAGTTTAATAAGAAAGATTTTAACTAATACTTTTCTGACATGAAAGCAAAATTCTGCTATGTTGGGAGAATTGTGACCTGCACCTCAATACTGCAAAACATGCACAGCAGAAGTTTAGATCAGATATTAAATACAATTCAGGATTTTACATAGGCAATATACTAAGAAATGATACTTTCCTTGCTATAACAGGGAAAATTTTCTTATCAAAAGAACAAAAAGAAGAAAGACTTTTTCTCACCAGTTTGAAATTGATCCTTAAAGTCAATAAAGACTTTTCTTTTAAATTGTTATTTTAAATTTTTTCTCAATTTAAAGTTTAAAAATGCCATGCTTTCTAGCTGCATATCACTGAAACTTTGGGCTGTTGGTTGTCTTTTTGTCTCTCATTCACTGAGACATTCAAAGGCTAAAGTATGTCTCACCATTTTCAGGCATTAATTAGAGCCTCTCTTAATTGTAGGTGGGATAATATCAGTCTAACGCCACTCAGGTTGTGTAAAGGCACAATATTGCTAATATTCCAGGTGATATAAATCATTCTCTCATTAATATAATTTTGTGGAACTTTGTATTGTATTTTCAGGTACTCCATTATTTAGATTTGAGTTTAAAGTCAAGTTACAAAACTTGCATTACAGAAAACGTTAACTGTTGCAGAAACCATCTTTTATTACTCACCACTCTGGGAATTTTCACCCCGAATTCCCTCTCAGCTATGAACAATCCCATTACACCATTCATTCACCGTATTAAAAAAAAAAAAAAAAAAAGTGATTGTATTTCAGAAAAAAAGCTAAGCCTATATCTTCGTCTCCTGCCTGCTTGACTCCTGGGCAAGCCAACTGACTTGAATATGAAATTCAGTCTTTCACAGTGCTTTCTGTTCCTGTTAACTCACACCAGTGTAGCAGACTCTACATTTTCATAGACCAAGACCTTCTTGCAGAGAAGGGATAAATCTGAACACTTCTTGAATGCACTTTGTTTTTTCAAGATTATAATTTTCCCCTTTAATCTAATACACCAGGTCATACCCAGGAGAGCTATTATTAACAGTAAACAATGCTGCATGATATTCTGAAAACTAGTAACTTTAATTAATAGAAGCAAAACAAGATTAAGATTTAAAAGATCATATACATCATTGCCAATTTCACCAGGAATTGGATTTTCCCCCTACAGCAGGTGGAACATTACATTCTCCAGCAATGCAAAGCACTCATCAGCTGGTGTTTCCTACTGGACTTTCTCTGTCTTTCCCTTTCACTATTCACACTGGCTTGTGAGTCCTGCTTTGGTGCTATCTTTTAACAATAGTTAAGTGCAAGTTATTAAAACACACTTTCTCTAAAGTAAAAAGAATCTGTTCCCATGATAGTTCCATGGAGTTATGATTAAAAGACTTTAAAAAAGTGACAAATCCAGACTCACCATTTTTAAATGACCGTAATACAACTGTAATGAATATAGCCTGTGTGCTTTCAGCAAAACAAGCTTAAAAGAGACTACAAAAACCCGCAGCAAAGACAGTGTAATTTTTTATCTTCCTTTTCATTCAAATGTACCTATCTGCTGTGTGGCATTCCAAGGGACTTAAAAAGACCTGCCTGTGTACTTCCTGCTCTTGGATACAGCGATGCAAAACTGAAGTTGGCATCTTGGAGGTGCCCGCACATCGACGAATTTCTGCTCTCTGCAGCACACGCCGGAGAGGTGGTATCACTCTGAAGACCTTTCCAAGTCTTGGCTGAAGCCAGCAAAGGTAAATAAAGGAGTTGTTTCTGGTGTGGTCTGGCATGAATTCATCCACATAGTAAAGTCAACATAAAAAAGAATTAGAGTCTTTTTGCTCACTCTCCATAATAAATTACACTGGAATGTTTTTATATCAGTTGTTTTATCTCAAGAAATAAGACAAGTATGTAGAGTAGCTGATGATAAGTGAAATTACAAACAGTGGAATCTGAGGGCTAAAAAGCTACTGAGCAATATACTATCTCAAAGAGTAATCAGAAACCTTAAAATAGAAATCTCCATTATCGATACCAGATGAAGCTTCCTGTGCACATCATGTGTGGTGGAAAGACAAAAATCTCAAAGCCTGAATAGTTTTGGGTGGTTTTCAAGTTAGACCAATTGCTATCTTCAAAGGCAGCTTCCTATGGACACTGCCCACTGTGAGGTTAAATAAAATGCATGCACATGTTGCTTTTGAAGCATAATGTAAGTCCACCTGTGTTTCACAGTCTGGTTGGTTTAGTAAGTTTGGTTTCAGCAACAAATTCTTGAGACACTATACTGTCTTGCAGGAGTGATAGAGACTCTGATGGAGCTCAGGTAGTCTGGTGAAAAGACCCCTCTGTTCTACTTATCATCCATTACTTCGTATTGTTCTTACAAAATGGTCTGGGCTATATTGTATTAACAATATTTGCAGTAAGAATAAACAGGGAATACAGGGAGGGAGTGCTTAGCAGTAAAAAGAATCCTTGTTAATAAGTACTTGTGGCAAGTAATCAGTGTCAGATTAACTTTGATCCCATTATTGCTATTAAATTCTTTACAAAGCATCCAAAACTTTCTGAGCAGTCTCCTCATTGCTTCAGTATGACTTTACTCTTTTAATACTAAATAAACCAGTGTAGCCTTTTAACTCCAAGTATCATTACGTTGTCATCTCTTCAACATTAGTGTTTGGACTTCCCTACTTAATGTTTTTATTAAAAAAAAAAAAAATTGTGGAGTTAGACCACCTGGCACTGTACAGCTTACTTTTTCCCATTGATTCTTCTCTTGCTTAACTTCATTTACCTTTATGTTTTAATATATTTTCTTAGCTAGTTCCAGTGCCATTTCAGTTGTAAATGTATTTTTATTGACCTTCTTTTGTAGGAGTAAATCCTCTGACCTATTCAAGGAGATGCCAACTCACCACTGGTTTGAAGGGGACCCACTGTACTAATCAGGTGTTTGTCCCAGCTTTGCTATAATTCCATTGCAGAAAACTGTTGATAACTCCTTTATGCCTTCTCCAAAAGGCATATTTCTTATCTATATCCTATTAGTAAAATTGCTGGCCTTGACAAAGCACTATCAAACTACACTCACAAAAAACTAAAATCAAAACAATGTTTGGGGAGAAAAAAAGAAAAGAAACAGTGTTTCAGTGGACCATTTTAGTATATGTGGCAGTAATAACTCATTAACATATACTACAGCTGTGGGTCTTTAAATGGAAGGTTTTCTTAACTCTTTCTGGTTTTCTTCATGGAGGTCAGGGAAGAGACAAAGCAACAGTAAGACAATATTTAAAGCATAAGTTTTTCCAACCTGCCAAGATATCCATGAAAGATTTCTTTCCTTGTGCAACTCTCAGGAGAACATGGGGTCCACAACGCCTGGCCACATGGACCATGCAGGCAGACGTGACAAGTGAAGAGCTTCCGAAGAAATAATCATGAATTTGATATGGGAGAAAAACTTATTTTCCTTGCCTGTGCATTGTCTTGATACACTGTGCGAAGCTGTAACTGCTTGCAAGTATGTGTGGCAGGATAGATAATGGCATACCAGCTGAAAAAATGGAACAGGCTGTAGTAAAGCAGAAGCTTGTGACACCAGCAAATTATAAATGTGCCCAAGAGGATGAAATTCTCCTTAAATACCAACATAAAGGTATTAAAATAGTAAAACTAACAAAAACATGCAAGTATTTTCTAACAGTGCAAGAGCACAGACAAACACAGTTTTGCAGAACTGTATGAGAAATGTGAATACCGAAGTGGGAAATATGAGTTCAGCTGCCCAGAAGAGACATCCAGGAAAAAAAGTAGCCAGACAAAGGACAAGATAAACAGAGGAAACTATGAACAGGCATGGCATTCCTCTACACAGACAATGAATACCAGCAAGACAAAAGAAAATAACATAAGCAGAGACCCTCTTTCAGGAAAGGGACAATTACCTAAAATCAAAAGGCTTCAGCAAGGATAGCTAGAGGAGAAAAAAGGACAAACCCACATTGGCTCTAGTGTCTCCTGTCCAAGAGCTCTCAGGTGTGATCATTGTGACTTCCATGACCTATAGCCACCATATACTCCAGCCAACAGCCCTAAATATAAGGTGTCATTCCCTGATACTGCGTCTTCATAGCTCACTTCACCATTAATGTGAAGATTTACTTCTTTGTATATGTCGTTAGGATGATTAATACTGCGTAAGAACTGATCTTTGCTAAGTGTCAGGTTGCTAATGAATTAATTTAGTAAAGCTACTTTTTAGAGTATAAAACTGAGCTGATTCATTAGTCTTTTAAACACTTCACCACACCAATCTTTGTAACTGCCTAATTGATATGTATATATAGAGAAACATAAATTCAGTTGCAACATTATCATTCAATTTACTGCAAAGACAAGAAATATAGATGTCTAATGCTTTGCTAAACACCTTAATTCATGCAGGCAGCATGAATTGACACTTTGGTTTCTACTTCTGAAAACAGAATTACAAAGGCAGCTGCTTTTAAAACATACATGAAGTGGTTGAAAACCTATTTGCTTTGTGAGTCCATGAAGTTCCATTCACTTCAGCTGCAAGATTTAGATCAGTTGATTTCTGGCATCTGTGTGACTTCCTTATAAATAAGATTTTGGAAAAACTTGTGTTTGATAAGATTAGCTCTCCTGTTGAAAAGCAATAGCAATATATGGAAGTAAAAGAGTCCATGTTTCACAACCCCTCGCAAGACACAGCAGTTAACACTTGCAGCTAAAGTTCTTGCCAGTCAGTACCATTTAATTAACAAAATAATGGATTATCTGTAAAAGAATGTAGAGTCTGAAGCCTCTTATGAAGTTTTTCTGTCACTGTTGTTATTTTCTACCTCCTGCTCCGCTAACAGGCTTTGATGAAGAACAGATTGTGCACCCTAAAGGTATATAAACCCCATCACTGTCCCTTTGGGCAGAGCCCACATCAGCAGAGGCTGTCATGCAGATCGTATGTGGTCTCTGCTATAGCAATAAACTGTTCCTGCTCTGAACTCATCTCAATCACCATACTTTTGGGATGGAAGATGGTGCCATGACTTGGACTCCTACATGCTGCTTGGCTGAAGGCTGCTCCCTGCTGAAAGCCTCTGCCACCCCTGGGAGAGATATGATCCCCCTGAAATCCTGGAGATGGGGAGCTGCAGGTTGGGTTGGAACTCAGCTGCCAGTTTCCAGCGGGAGCCTCTTGGCATGTCGGTGCTTTTGGCCAGCACAGAGGACTGGAGTTAGACACAGTGTCTGGGAACACATTCCCAAGGTTCTTGTCTATCTCTCTTTAAATCTCTGGTGTCTGTCAGGCAGGAGAGACACCTCAGCAACAGAGAGAAGAGCTGATAACCAGACAGAATGGGTCCCCTAATTGAAATGTGTGCAAACAGGAGACAGATAATTAGAAGTCCCAGTATCCCAAAGGGGACTCCAGGATGTTTGATGTGTACATATTGCACTCCCAAGCAAGTAGATAAATTTCCTATAGAAGGTACCATAGCTTAGCTAAAATAGTGCACTTAGGGAGTGCCTTGTATCCCAAAGGATGTAAGGTAGACCAGTTCCAGTGGGATGTAGTCATTTGTAAATGAAGGCCTACAAAACAAAAACAGGATCCCAAAAGGGAAGTTATAAAAACCCTCAAAAAAGAAAAAAAAAAAAAAAAAAAAAAAAAAAAAAAAAAAAAAAAAAAAAAAAATAAAAAAAAAAGAAAAAAGAAAAAAAAAAGCCCAGGGGACTAGACTGCTGTGTTCATGTTAGATACCAGTACTGTAGATAGGTGTTGTTGAAGGCAGCAATCTCTGGACAGCATCTCCAAGTCCTTCTCACAGGGCTTTTCCCCATCTGTTCATCCCCAGCCTCTGTTGATACCAGGGGTTGCCCTGACCCAGGTGCAGCACCTTGAACTTGGTTATACATAATGAGATTCCCTTGGATTCACTTCTCAACTTTGTCCAGGTCCATCTGGATGGCATCCTATACTTCAGGAGTGACAATAGCACCACTCAGCTTGGTGTCATCTGCAAATTTTTTGAAGATGCACTCGATCCCTGTGTCCATGTCATTAATGAAGATATTAAACAACACCGGTCCCCATACAGACCTCTCACGGCACCACTTGTCACCGACGTCCATCAGGACCCTGAGACACTGACCACTACCCTCTGGATGTCACTGTACGACTACTTTCTTATCCAACAAATTTCCATCAATCCATTTCTTCACTCATCAAATCCATCTCTCTCCAATTCAGGGAGAAGGATGTTGTAGGGGACTGTATAAAGGCTTTACAGAAGTACAGTTACATGACATCAGTAGCCCTTCCTTTGTCCACTGATGTAGCCATTCCATCACAGAAGGCCACTAGGTTGGCTAGGTATGATGCTGAATGTTTTGGGAGATGTGGAAGAAGAGAAGGGAAGAAGTGCTTGGACTAGTGACATACAGGATTATAAAACCTAAAGACCAGAATGGATGATGTGACAGCACAGTCCAAGAAGTGATTGATCCTGAACTCCCAGGAGTCACTGGCAGGGACCTGTGGCCGTTCTACTGTATTTTAGACGTATAAGAGGAAAATGATGTTAGATTGTAAGTCTTAAAGGGGAAAATATGGAAGCAAAACTGTTATTGTCTCATAGGTCTTTGCAGTCATTAGATACCACCCATTTGCAGCTAACGGCCTTGCCAGTCAGCACCATTTAATTAACAAATTAGTGTATTATTTGTAAAACGAATACCTGAAAAAGAATGTGCTGTCTGGGGCTTCCTTATCTGAAGGATTTCAATTGCTGCTATTTACCATCTCGTCTCTCTGACAGGTTTGGTGAAGAACAGTGTTTACCCTAAAGCTACAGAAAGAACATAACTGCACCATTTGGGCGAAGCTCACATCAGTAGAGCCTATTGCTCTGCTGCTCTGTGATCTCTCCTATAGCTACAGGAATAAACTGCTCTTGCTCTTACTTCATCTAAGTTGTTTTCCCATTATTTCATGAAAAATACATAAATGTGAAGCGAACAGAGATACTAGGCCCAGCCTTCTCACTAGCTTCACATCTCTGAACTTTTATCGTAAACTGAATATGTTAAACTATCTTTAACACACATTTTCCCTACTTTTGTTTTTCTTATCCTTTTTTCTCTGCTTTTGAAAACAATTTAAAAGCCATCCAACCTAAAGCATTGATAAATAACATGAACTGACCCTGAGCCATGCATACAGCAAACCATGACCTGATAAAAAATGTGTTGTGTAGTTTTAAGTATGACTGAAATATAAAGGGAGATTTTCAATCCCATTTAAAAAAATTATATCCCCATACTAATTCCACCACTTGGCTTTCTGCATGCCCAAGAATCACCGTATTTTAGGATATGCTAAACACTATCTAAACACAATCATCACAAAGCCAGACCTGTCCACTTTTCTTACAGTACTCATCAGTAAATGAAGACCAATATTGGTGAACTTGGCAGATTGTTTGTCCTGCTGAATTGAAAGCTACAAATCCCTATAATCTCTAGCACAGTGCTTGTCTCATATGCAAGTTTCTTGTGCTCCAGTGGTGCAGGGACGTGGTGAAGTAGCAACAACTTTTTCAGAAAGCATATATTTTGATAGAGAAATGAAGGCACACACTGGTGTGCAGAAAGAAACACGCTGACCTTATCTTCCAATATCAGTAATGAAACTCAAACCACTGAAAATTATATTCCATCTATTTAAAGGCTATTTGCAGACAGAACAGATGCTTATAAAGACGGGCTCACTCTTAAGAGCCTTATGAATGGGATTTTCAGTGGGAAAAGTTGTTCCCCACTTAGTCATTCTTAGTAATGATGGGTCATAAGAAGCCAGATACAACCTGTTCAAAATGTTACTGTATCAGTCCATGCAACAGCAAATGAGAATTCATGCCACAAATTTCCATTGCATTTATCATACTTACTGGTATTCCCAGCAGGATTATACATAGTCATTTTTCTCTACCTGAAGAGGAAATCCTTTAAATCAAGAACAAAAAAGAATGAAAGAAGTTTATGGTGTGCTTGCCCACCTACCTTTACTGACTGCTATAACTTAAAAAATAATCTATCAGTAAGTAGTATTATGATAACCTTACTAATAAATGCGTTATTTATAATACATAATTAAGCAAAAAATCGTTTTGCTACGGTAACAGTATAAATAATGGTTATTAACTGAAAATTGTACTCTTGGCTTTTCTTCCCCTTTACCATGATAGTCCAACTGATTACCAGAAGTAACTAGCCATCTTCAGGGACATTATTTGCTTCAAAAATTCCGTGTTTTACCAAAATAAAACATATTTCCCAATCACGTTGTCAATATTTCTACATATTGAACTTGTAGCTATAAATAGAACGAGAATTATTAAAATTAATATTTTTAAGATTAAGTATCTGCCAGACTTTTAATTCTTGCCACATGAAAAAATATTCATTCAAATAAATTGGGTTACAGACTAAGTTTTCAAAAATCAACCCATTACCAATATATTCATCATTCTGAGCAGCCTGCATTCAGGAACACAAGGAAGATTGGTATGAACCCCTAATGGTGGAATGGCTCAGTAACATTCAAACCATTGCATTCAAACCACAGAGATATCTGTCTCTTCTAGGTGCAACTTCTTATATCACTGGAGTCTTGTAAAAACTATTACAAAACATTTTTATAATTAAATACTAAAGCTAAAGACAGCACAAAGGCTTCTACAGAAATTCACAATATTTTGAATCGGCTGTTAAATTTTCACACTTAAATCTAGCAAGTGTTTACAGACAACACAGAGTACCCCTCATTAGTATTAATTTTTGCTGGGCACAAACCTTTATATAGTCTATTGACTCTACTTAGCTGCTCTAGCATAGAAATAGTCATATGTGGCTATGACTAAGAATAAAATAACCAGTTAGCTGCTGCTCACAAATTAGAAAAAGCATTTTAAAAAGTGGAGTTTTTATAGTTTGTACATTATAGCTTAATCTGTATTTTGTTCTCTGGCTTTTTAGCTGTACTTTTCACTTGACTTTTCCCATTTGTCTTCACAAGACATGATTGTAAGCAGTAAAATCACTGATTTTCAAAAGAAGGTATGAGCCTTATCCTGTTAGCAGTGAGGGTGAAGGGCATTTAGACACTCTGGAAGCTCACACTGATTTTTCACTGACTTTTTTCACCTCAATAAATACAGTCTGACAAATGCTCATGCAGCACTTAGGATCTCAATTTGAAATAAAAGTGAATTTTAAATAGAATGTGGGTGTTGTCAAGCCCTGAGCAAAACAGAAAGCTTTAGCCTTTGAGCATCTAATTTGGACAGGAGTTAAACATAATGCATTCATTCTACACAGATTTATACAATAAACCAAAGCCACTAATATGCTTATTACTTATCATTCTGACAGCTTTTTATGAGTACTAACGTCACTGGTTTGTTGGGTTTTTTTAAACAAGACCTTTCATAACCTGAGACAACATTCTTCCTCCCTGAATGAAAAACATTTTCTTTCAACACTTCCTCTGTCACATCTCCAACTTTAAATACTTTCCCTTCATCCTTCTCATGCCTGCTATCAATATGTCTTTAACGTCCATAGACTTCTTGAAGCCCCTTCCTTTTTCCCAAGTTCAGCATCTCACAAAATCAGCCCGTGATATAGACAATGCACCTAAAGTTCCCCCTTCACATTTGCAGAGACACATACATACATCTAGTACACGTTTGTGGATTGGAACATAAACCACTTTTATTTTTATTCAAAAGCTTGCTCTACATATATCATGATTAGTCCCTCAGTTGAGAATATGTTACTTTTTTTAAGAAACTCTTGCCATTAATTTAAAATGAAATTGACTGAAAGTGATATACCTTAAATATTTTGGAAGTATTCCAATCTTTGTTAACACTGAATTGGAATATGCCTAAGGCACTTAACATAAATTAACTTCATATTCACTGCTTAATTTTATACAGAACAAGGGAAAACTCTGAATAACAGCATGCCTATGAACAGTGAGACATGGTAGTGCACATCTAGGGTTAATGAAAATGACTTTTCACAAAAATTTTATCATCAAACTGGACAAAACACTAATTTTAAGAGAAACAAAGAACATCTAGCAGAGTTCTTCCTCCAACTGCTAATTAGCAGGCTTTCTGTTGACCATCATGAATCACTATTGGTTTTTTCCCCAACTGCTTTGTATTAAAGCACATATTTTAAGCAAAGCTAAGATATCAAGTTTCAGCATGTAGGGACACATTTTTACAGGAAGAAAGCTCAGACTGACACCACTCAGTGTTTTGTTAGAAGAAAAACTTCACAATCTACTATTTCTCACTCTAAAGCCACACTCAGGTGATTGATCCCATACTAAAACCTGGATGAATGTTTTGGGGCTTTTTCAAAACACGTTCTGAAGAAGGTGGGGCTGTTTAAATTGTACACAATGCACCCAAATGGTCATGAAAATATGCCTTCAGTCTTCCTCTACAGTCCCTATTGCCTGGATTTAATTAAGTGTAGTATTTTTCCACTCATATTTTTGTTTGTTTCATCAGAGGACTGTTCACTCCAGATGTTAATCTTAACTTGAGCAGTCATTAGATACTTTCTCAATCCAAAATTTCAGATAATTTATTGTAAGTGTAATGAATTTTTTTTTTCTCTCATGACCCTATAAAACTGTTACAAACACCTAATGCAGAAAAAAAAGTCTGGGTTCTTTTAATACTTATGATTTTTAAAAAAATTAGTAAATATATTTTGCTGACCCAGTAAAGCCCACCTGCATCAAATTGCTGCTTTCACAGGGTTTGTTTCATGTGAAGAGTATTCCTTGAAATGTATAGCTTGCTGTCATCGATAAGAGTATATTAAAAATAGCTTATTCTGGTCTGCAGGTCCATCCTCAGTACTGCTGATGGTCACATCAGGCTGCAGCCACAACCTTCAGATGAAGCAGCTGCAACAGTAAAACCACAGTTTTCTGCATTTCAGCCCCCAGGCCCAGAGCATTCTCTCTCTACAAACACAACACCTGGCAACTCAGATAAGCTTTTGATACTTAAAAGAGTCCTATTCAGATATTTCTGGCAGCTTCACATCTTCCAGTAGATTCAGGTATTTTTCAGCAGCTTTCGATTTCAAAACGCCTTAAAACCAACTAAAATGTAAAATTTAGTGCTAGACAAAAAGCCTAGGTAGGAGGAGACCTTTCAAAAACAAATGAAAATTAACATACAGGACAGTTAAAAGACAGAAAACCTTTGCATTTCTCAGAAGCAACTAATTTAGAGAAGATGAATGAGAAATTGTTAGACCATACAAGCAAGAGTATTTTGACATACAGTTTTCTGATAATAACATATTTGAATTTCATGGGAAAGGAGATATATTAAATAAAACTGCACCAACTATACAGTGAAATACAAAGTAGAGCAACATTTTTTCCCACACAACTTCATACTCAGAGGATTTTCACTGTATACTTGATGTTTATGTTTATGTGAAGAAATAGGTGGTTAAACAAAGCCAGATTCTGATTTTGATAAATTGCAAGATTTACACAGAGCATAAGAGAACCATACACTTAGATCTGTGTGTCATTCAGCTCTGCTGTAAACTGCCAGTTCATGAGAAATCTTGAAAAGCAAAACAAAGACATTTTTGTTCTAATTCAGAGCAATGTTTTTTAAGAAAAAGTAATCAAAGAATTCTGACTGGGGATCCCTGTCACATTTCTGAGATACCAAAATGTTTTGTTTCCTTTTCAAAAATACAATATTAAATGCATTAACACACCCAGAAATTAAATATTGTCCCTTGCTCCCTCACCAGTCTAACACATCTCTGTAGTCTTGAAGTAACTATGTTTATTCTGAGCAAAGGCATCTGAGTAATCAGGTAAAACCTGTTTTCTCTGGAGTGCATATAGGCTGTGGTAGAATCCATCCTTAACCAGTAAAAGCAAAGTTGCTCCTTCACTTCACACTATGCAGAACAGACACTTAGGACATTGAAACAATTACAATATTACTTGATTGAGAAGACCAGTCGCCAGAATATGAGGCTTTGGGGAAAGTAAATAATCTCCCGCTTGGGTTCTCAAGTCAAGAAAAGACTTCTTTAACTGTACATTTAGTGTTAAGAATTGTAAGGGAGGAGCATTTGTCATGATTACTTAATTTGAGTTGCTGCATTGTGGTTAAGGTACAGGCCTCTAAGTAATGAAAATATAAGGGAAGGGGGAAAGAACAAAGCTTTTACTCTTTTTCCTGAGCAGAAATAATAATTAAAAAAAAATGTAATTTTTGGCTGCAATACCTGAACTGGGAATACCACTGTGTTGTTTAAAGCCGAATTAATGGATCACAGAAGTGTCTAGTAAATATTTTCAGACTCAATCTTCTGGTTATTACACAAGCAAATAGAACTTCAGTAAAACATCCCTAACATTCACTGTCACAAAAGATTCTTCCCTCCCTTTTTGCCTTCTCAACCACTTAGACGCAGCAGATTTGTATATTTTCACCCAATGGACTGGACTAATATAGAGTTCTTACGGAACCTACCTCTGATCTACTGGTCTTGAATACATTTCCAACGGCAACACCTTTTTCCTTGTCAACAGTGCCTCGTTAAAAGGTTTCTGTCCCTTTACCTGTCCCTGATCAATTGTTCTGACATCACTACTGCAGCTCACTTCCAAAGAAGCTTTTCAAAAGTTTGCTTTTGAAAACAGGGTGACCAAAATTGCCCTCGTTTAAAAAAAGGAAGAATAGCCTGTCTCAAAGGGAATAAAATCAGAAAAAAGTGCAGGAGGATATAGGCACACAGTCAGAAAAGTGACCATTCCCACCCTGACTTTGTAGGAAACCCAGCTAGAAATAATGTCCCTTTGCCAGCCACACAATTACTACCAATTTCGCTTTATACTATGTAGAAGGGGAAAAAAAAAAGTTTTCTTCAGTTATCTTCTGCTTTTCTGGTTTACCTTTGAAATTTTGGGACTCTTGAAGTACTTATTTCAAAGTAATGTGTTAGCAAAAATATATGCTGAATTGTGGAGGAGAATTGCTGCAATGGTACTCAAAAGACTCCCTGTGAAACAGCTCTGCAATCTACTTCACCTCAACATCAATGAAAATGGTAATTTTCCATCACTACAAGCATTTTTTTTAATTGATCTGTCCTGTTGATTTAAAAATCCCAGCTCCGTCATGTCAGTGCTTTTTGCATCTGAAGGGAAAAAACCATGGGAATGGGAAATGCCCATTGTTTAACACAATAATAATAATAATTGCCACCTCTATTTATCAAAATGGTCTGTTTTTAAAAATGTTGCATTATGCATATTCTCAAATGTTTACCTTTCCACATTAAAAAAATGCAGAACAGATTCAGACACTGAGAACTCTATCAGGTCTTCAGTAGAGTACTCACTCCCATGTAACTCTACCATTGATGGTCTCAAGCTCATAAGCACATATAAATTTATAAAAATTAAATGTATTAACATGTGTCAGAATTTATTAGTCTACATTTCACAAACACTAATGTACTAACACAGTTATGTTCCTACACAAACAGAGCCTGTGAACAATGTCCATGGCAGCCTGGTTGGTATCAGGGTGGCAAAGCGGGGAGATGTGTCTTTGCAGATTGCTTGACATTTAACATATTTGCCTGGTGCACTAGAGAACCAATGGCAGCTCTTCCTGCCCACTTATGTGAGGAAATGCCCAGCACATCAGATCTGGCTCATCTGCTCTGTGAACACACCCTTTATTGCAAAATTCCTCACCATTTGATGTTCCTCAGCAAGAATGTACCACCACTCGTATTAGTTGCTGGCTCGTTCCTGCCATAAGCAGGAATATCCATTGTTCAAAAGGAAATGGGCTAACACAGAGCTGGCTGAATGCTCAGAACTGTAGTAGCGCTTGGCACCTTCTCTGATCCTCACCAGCTCCTGCCGGATCCGTGCACCACAACAACACACACAACATGGCACACTCAGTGCCCCTCTCATCCACTAGCAAAGAGTGCCTCCCGTGACTCGCAGCTTGGTCCCCGGCTGGTGATCCTGCTGGAGGTGAGGTCTGAGCTCAGGGAAGGGGATGTCTGTGCTACGGCACAGCCATCCTCGGCCGGCTGAGGCAAGAAAATAGTCACTTCCACATTTCATTAAGTGCAGTACTCAGTCCTCTTCTTTCACACATGTACCCCTTATTCAGGGTTTACAGTGATGAGATTTCTAGCATCGCAATACATGATTCCATGTATAAACAACAGTTCAGAGAATATTCAGTCATTTATTACCACAGTTGTCATGTTCACAGTAACTATTGAGATTAGCTACTTCATCACCAATGGTAACTGAATTTCTTGGGAATAATCTTCAGTTCCATATTGATTTGGTTGTTCTGCTCCTGTCACTGGTTTTCCAGATTAATAAATCAGACTGCATTATCCTTACTCACACTGTATAGAGCCTCACGCCACAATTATCTCTGCTGACCTCCATACGACTGTTCCTGGTAGAAGTTATTTATTATCAGCCTACACATTCAAATTTCAGCATAATTGTCTCTGGTTCTGATGACGAGACCCCTTAGCAGCCTTGCAAAACCAGTAAGATGGTAATGTCACACTGTCTCAATCAAATCGGTCGCTTTATACACTGGGATTTTTTCTATATCATCTTACAGCACTTTCCTTTACTTAATAGAAAAAAAAAGTATTATATCTTGCAGCTTTCCCACCATTTTTTTTTTCAAGATGTTACCCTGCCTCACTATTTTCCACCACTAATAAAATTTTACATTTTAATATTGCATTTTTGAATTTACCCATTCCTTTGTGTTCATTCCCCCTTCGCTTTTCCTTACCTGAATATCCTCCTCAAGGCCTAGTCTGTAATTTCACTAGTCCCTTTTCAGTTTGTGCTCTGTATGATTCTACAAATTATTAGTTATTTTTGTCTTCTGTTTCCTCTGTGTCTTCAGTTATTTCTGTACTGTTCATTCTTCTATCCCTTCAATATAATTTTCCTTATACTCCATAACCACCTCAAAACTCTCTGAAACACTGACAGTTGGAAGTTGATCAAGTATCATGGAAGAACTACCACATTGCATTTGATGATCTCTTCTAATTTTTCCCAAAACCATTTGCTACTAAGCTGTAGATAGTAGTTAGTACTAATTCAGATTGACTTTATTGTCATGTTCTTGCAAGGCAGACCACAGTTCACTGAAACAATACAAAAAGAAAAACATTGTTATTGCTTCTGTGCAGACAGAGTTTTCATTTGAAAGGCACACCCTCAAGATGTGTTTTATTATAAATCAGCTCTCATTTCTATGATGCTGAAATGTGACCAGCATTTGAATAATGATTAGGTGGTTTTATTTACTAAACAAAAGAAAAGTATATTTTCTGTAGAACTGAAAAAGTGAGATCTTCTGGCAAACTATTTCCAAATCAGTTAAGATAGAGCTATTTGTTAGAAGCACACAGAAAAAATAAGAAACCTGTTCTTTATGGAAAACACAAAAGATATGAAATTCCTAACTGACAAAATCCAGAATTGTTACCTTGCTTTTTATTTGCTTTAGTTAAAACGGTACTGATTTTTCATAGAAATACTAGTAGAACTTGTCACCAAATTCAGGGACATGGACTATCTCTTACATTCTTGAGTGTTAGGTGTCAGCATTTTACTAAATTATGATTCCAACATCAGTGCCCTTCTTATCTTAACCAGTAATGCCAGTCACTATTTAGCAGAACAGACTTATAAAGAAACTGTACACTGGTAGGTGTAAATTTATTAACTTGTTCAAGGCAAAGTCAGAGACTGGGAGAGTGTAGAATGACTCGCTCTACGAGAGGGTCAGGTTCAAGTCCATCTAAGGAACTTGAAGGTTCACAAGTCCTTGGAACCTGCTGAGATACGTCACTTAGCAAGCAGAAAAACTACAGTTTAATGTTAAGGATAGGTTTCAATTTCTAAGGTAAGACAGGACTACCCCAGCTGTGAAAGGAATACTGTGTTTCTAAGCTGGCAACAAATCTTCACTTCGGGAATATTTAAGGACTGCTTTTCAGCAAGGAATGATATCAGCAACAGAATGAGGAATGTCTACATGGAATGGATTGGCAGCCATGCATATCAATTTTATAGATGAATACAGATTAAAAGCATGGGAAAATTAAATATATCAATCTAAAATTTGTAATTTTGCATATTTTATTTCTTAATTTTTGAAGGTGAATTGAAACTTGAAACTTAGCACAAAAGTAAGTTACAACCTGTTATTTGGGCACCCTGATCTCCACTTTTCTGCTGTAGCATAGTAAGACTTACCCATACACTAAGGAATTGCATTCTTTATAGTTCCCAGCCTTAAGACACATTTAAGGTAAGTGCAGCTCACGCAGTTTTGTCACCTTTAATCCACAGCTTTAGGACAAGTAGAATTAATTTTAGTGATTATTCTTTTGCAACATAAACACAAAATATCAGCATAATACCATCCCTTCAGAAGGATCAAATTTTGTTGGCTTTTCTCATATGATTGCTTATGCTGGCTTCCAAAAGACTGTCGTATGAATAAGAAATTTTTTCCCTGTCTCCCAAAACATTAGCAGTATCTAAAAAAATCAATAGTCAACAACAGGTGCATAGTAAGAAGGGAAAAAATGAGAACAAAAGCAAAAAAAACCCCAAGCTGGAGTAGAGTGTAACTACAGACATAAAGCCTTAAACACAATTGAATAACTAGAAAATTAATCAAATCACATTGAAATGAGAAAGTGCCATCTACAGCATCCTTGAGGTCAAAGGAAATAAGAATTCAGTTAATCTCCAGGTGCAAAGTCTAGAGGAAATAAATATTAATCTATGAAATCTTTTCTCTGGACTTTGCCTTTGTCTCTGGATGCCTTTGGATCATTGCTTCAAGTACTAGGGATAACCAGTGGGGATGAGAGCAAGGACAGGCCCACCAACCCATTTTGTCATCATAACCTTTATAGAAATCTGTACACAAGTAAGCATGTGCTCCTGCTCCTGGTTCCTGAAAGCTGTAGCATACTGAAATAGGAGTGGAATCAGAGAGCCAGAGGACAGACATGCAGAGAGAATAATTTAATCTTGTAACCTGGCGTGTATTTGGTGTGTATTCAGAAAAACTGGTATACCAAATTCTATAACGACTAGAGCATGTGCAAGTATACATTCACATACACACATGCACACACACTTGTACTCCTACCACCATTACAAAGATATGAAACTGCAGAGCCCCCTACCCACCCTCTCATAGCCTCCACCATCTTTCCTCATATTATTTTAACTGATATGTACTCCCACTCCGTTACCTGGTAGAAGTCGCCAAGTTGCGAACTTGCAGGTGAAAAGCTGCAGACCTTGTAAAAGACTTTATAAAAATGGCACTGAGTGCAAACCTGCAGTGGTGCATAGCTCCACTACATGCCATTGAGCCTTTTTCCTTCAGATAATCAAGAGTTACTCAGAAGAAAGAATGAGGCAGTTAAGGAGAAATGTCCACTGCTGTGCAACATCTTAGTTACCTGTGTTTAACTGATGGACTGAACTTACCTCTCTCTTGCTTTCAATTATCATGACTCAGCTAAATCAATGACATTATACTGAACCACACTATTTCACCACCTTCCACACTGGCATAAGAGCACAGTTTTTCAAAAAATCCAGCTGTACAAATAGTTTCTCTAATACTTTCTGTATTCCAGAAGTCTGTGAGCCATTTCAATCAAAAAGCACTGCATAACGTACTTAACATTCCATTGATTATTATAAATGAATGGCTGAGAAATTTTCTAGGGAGCCAGTATCACTGAAGTTTGCAGTTGTCATAACTTTGCGACCATACAAAGCGCATTCATTCAGTTAAATGAGATTCCTAATAAGCTGCATCATGACCCAAATTTCATTTAGCAAAATTTATGCTACTAGCTGAAAATAAATTTCTTAGTTGGACAGCTGCTATCTAAATTATTAAAACACATGCTTTAAAAAGAAATGTATTAGTGAAAAACATCTGAGACTGCATAAATGTACCGAACAATCATGTCACTGAAGACACATAGCATGGAAAGGACAAAGTAAGTTTTCATACCTGTACTTAAAGAGGAAAAAAATAAGTTCATCTAGTGATTGCAGAGATTCAAGATCATGTGTTCATGATTTAACTTTATAATGATTTAAAGCTATACATACCCATAAATCCACAAAGTTTTACACAGAAAAACTGGCAGCTTTCCTGATCTCTGTTTTATTTCATTTTATTGCAAAGAGTGGTCAATGACAATATTTTGACCAGTTGTTTCCTTACAGACAGAATTACACATTTTCAAATTCCACATTAAAACCTCGTAAGAACATATCCTTCTCCTTTTCCTTCTGAGGAATGCGTAGTGACAGTAAGGACTCTATTTACAAATAATGTTAAGAAAACCAGTATGTTGGTTTTGTCAGTCAACACCCTCAGGGTAACAGCTCTCTTATCCTAAAAATAACCTTTCTTTTTTCAGTGTACCCACATAGTAGGTGGAAATCTTTCAAAGAGTTGATTCCCTACTGAACCTATCTGTGTTGTGAACCTGTTTTCTTAGTAGTTCTAAGGAGAAAAACAAATTAAAAATTCCCTACAATTCAAAATGATGCATGAAAATCATCATGCTTTAAAATAGGATTATTAAAAGGAAATTAAAGATAGACATTATGAAGGGGAAAAAAAAAGAAAATATAGAAATGACTATATGGATTAACAGGTAGCACAAATAGAAATCACAGTGCAGTAGTTCTCTGTAGGAAAATCTGAGAGCCCAGCACCCTTATTCCCACTGAACTGAGGCTTCTGTCATACAGCAAGTTAATCACTTAGGCAGATCAGCAAAATGCCTCCTTTCTGTCTCAGAGACATTACACTCAATCTTCCAGTAGTGTAGAAGTAAAGTAAAACACAGATCCCCACTCTCAAAGCCAAGCAAGATCTCAGAAAGTGAGATAATAGCTAGACCTTCTTTATGCCAAGGACCAAAGCCACATCTTGAACACACTCTCTAAGTTTTAAGTTGTTGTGTGAGACTCTTCAGCTGTGTTTCCTTAATAAAACAGCAGCTTGCCTATATTTTACATTGTGTCTAACGCCTGAGAACTGCTTTGTGAAACTGGTACTGAACGAGCTGCTCAGAATAGCTTAACACATGGGGAAACATAAAGACCTCCAATCCTATTTGGCAGTAAGCATGGGTTAACACAATGATATACGCAGTTTCTCTGAGATTACAGTGCTCCTTGGCATACAAAAAGGGAAAACTTTAAGCTCCTGGTAAAATTTTATGCACGAAGTACAGAAATAAAACTCATGTGATTGTAGTTTGAGAGTTGAGTGCATCCATTGGTTCCCTGCATTTGAGAGCAGGCATTAATTTAGCTTCAATGCAGTCCTGAATGCAGTTGAAAAGTGCTCTTTGTGCCAACCCGCTTGAAAGCAGAGCATTCCAGGGCACACCAGAATCTGCTCTAGAGATCTGTAACAGACAAGCCAAGATTGTTCTGTGAGGTGGAGCAGGGAAAGGCTCTGGGTGGGGCAACAAATAAAAGGAACAAATTGCAGAAGAGCAGTAAGAATGGATCTACGTTACTGGGTCACAAGGACTCCACCATACACCTGTGTGCATTTTCTCTGGACACTCAGGCCAGGAGACAAAGCCCTGATAATTTACTGGGGTGGAATGGAGACACTGCTTATAGCTAGCTCATAAAGGGGACAAAAAATTATAGTAAAAGTCAGTAAATGCTAACCAACCTAAAAACACAGGAGAGGCAGACTTGTAAGATGGTATTCTCACTCCCACGTTTCACCTAAGGATTCACGTATGGACTGCCTGAAGACAGAAAAACTGTTGTATGTGTTTTGGAGCTGGACTGCCAGATGCATATATCTCAGTACTTATTACTTTTTCCTTAAGAAAGCTTGAATCTGAATGAGTAAAGCTAATTTTGCTTTTATTTTCAGAAGCAAACACACCTCCCTTTCCTAAGAGCTTGCACACAACTTTGCTGCACAAATGCAACAGTTTTTGCTACACCATTTCTGGTGGTCTAGCATTTTTCTTGGCACCTTTTACATGAAAATCTTCAGTGCAACAAGGGCTTCTTGCCCATATGGTCAGCAATCTCCCCATCTGTTCTTTAACCAGATATATTCAGTCTCTTAGCTGCTCTTATGGCCTCTTAAACGGCCAGAGACAGATCTTGCAAGATTCTCCATTTTGCCCTGAGCAGTAGCTACTGAGGAGACAGAGAAACATCCACTGAGTGCACAAATGCTTCTTCAGCTAAAAGCTGAAATAAAACTCTTTCAGGCAGAACACAAACAAAAGGTGCTCTGTTACGAAGAAAGGGCTAGCAACAACACTGACTGACACCTGAAGTTCTCTCCTTCATCCCGTCTCCACCTGTCCTCCAAGCCAAAGACTATTAAAATTTAGCCAAGCACATCTACACATATCCAGGAGATAGGCAGCTTTACATGCACACTCCTCCAATTGCTAGTGCCCTTTTCAGCACTGCCATACAAGAGTCAAGCACACAGGGTCAAATTTGACTTTTACACTGGCTTTGCAGCTGTTTCTTTTACAATAAACAGAGACTTTAAAAGTAAAATAGGTAAAATCTTTCTCTGAAAAATGAAGAGAGCCTTCTGGGACTGCTTTTGGTCATAAAGGCCTTATATTTAAATTTCTGAGCATAAGTGGTGGTTTTAGTGTCTTATTTTAGATTTTACTTGCCTGAGCCCTTCAGCAGATCCAGTCACTTATGTTTACCATACTAAGTAATATAACTTAGTTTAACTGTTGTTGAAATGAGAGTTCTTATATCACTAAAAAAAAAAAAAAAACAAAACTTAACCCGAAGAAAACCAAAATCTTCCCTAGGATTTTTTTTAAAACTTCTGCCTTTTTGCACCTTACTTATGGACTTAAAGTCTTTGGGAAAACATTTCAAGCATTTCTAATTCTAAATTATTTTACAGCATCTGCCCTGAAACATCATTTCCTCACCAGTGCAGTGTAGCAAAACTCTCAAAGTGTAAAAGTAAGGTAAGATTTTTGATAATTAAAAAACAAAATAAAAATCCATCACTACTAAAAGAAAAGCAATAGTAAAATTCTAAATTCCAGGTTACAAAAGCCTCATCTGGGATTGAGGCTTTCTAGCAGCTAAGCAGAATGATTCGACCATCTTCAACATTAAGAAAAAACGAACGCCCACGGAGACATGGTTCTGACCACGGAGTAGACAAACTATTGCAAACTTAACAATGAAGAAGAAAGACAGACACAGATAAGTATTTATAATTCATGCACAACACAGTTATTTCGGTAGCCCATACAGTTTCTGTAGGCAGTCATCACTTTGCCACCACGTCACCTCTGGGTATGCCCTGATCAGGATTAGGCTGGGCCAGGCACTTAGGAGTGAGTTTGTCAAAGCACAGCACCTGGATGTTGCTGGCTGATTGTAGCTCATTCCTCTATTATGGATCAATACTGCACAGGGTGGTTAAGAGTTGTACTACTCTAGGTGATAAATTGCAAACAACTATGGGAAGCACCTGAGCACACTGAAAATTCTGCAGCATTTATACAATGGAGATGCTCAATCTTCTGACCCTCACGAATTTCCGCATGAAATAAATTAATCTTAATGAGTACCACAGCTAATAATATACCTCAGCAGGGGCTAAGGATTGTTTGCAGAGCAGCACTCCAAGGCTTGCCCTCACTTCAAAGCCATGCCAGCCCATGACACAGTTGAATTTCTCCTCAATGCAAATCTTTAACTTTACCCAAACTTTGCATTTAGTACTTTTATTCATTAAAAACACATCAAAATATGATGAACACAGTAATTCCATTAGCTGTTGTTTGATGGTCACATCTTCCCACAGTAATTCCCTTGCTGAAAACGTTCTTTTTCCTCGGGATTATCCAACCAATTTGCCTTCTCAGATTTATACCATACTCCCTCCTATAAAGCTAGATCTAAATCAGCCTCCTTATGCCCTCTAAATGTAATGCCTTTTATCTTTTCTTCTTCTACAACTACATTCTGATTGCACAAAGACTCTTGACAGCACAAAGAGCAAACAAACAGCCTCGAGAGTCATGAAATAATACTGGTTGCAAGCTTTTTTTGAAAAGAGCTTTATAATCAGATGCTGCTATTATTCTCTGAATGATAGAGGGTTTTATTTTGGAAGGGATGTGCCAGTAAATGCAATTTGGATATTTTATAGAACAATGTTTCAAGGGTAGCTGCACCTTAACTTCCTGTTATTATGACACAGATACCTGTTATCACTTAAAAATATACAGGAAAGACCTTATTGATTTGTAAACACTAAAAATTCAGCTTTAAACCACTACTTTAAATCATTTCCAACTTTGGAATAGAGGCTTTCTATACATCTTACAAATATCTTTACTGAACTGGACAAACACAAAAGGGGATACTGAACACAGTGAGATAGATGGAAAGGGAAGAGTAACAGATTACTGCCTTGGTAGGAAAGCAGCCAAACTAAACTATTCTGAATGGCGTTAGTTTGTCATACAAAGACATTTAATTTATTTCATTATTCTCTGTGGACAGTTAAAGCATCACAAGGCCCTAACACATTCAAGGAGATGAGCACAGTGGACAAAGGACTCCTTCAGAGTACAATATTTAATGAAACTTAAATTAGGTCTCAAAAGATCTATAGAATGTATGTGAAATATGACACTGACACTGAGCCATTCTGTTTATATGCATGTTTTAAAATTATTGTCAGCAAATTCACACATGGTCCCCAAAGACGTAAATGCATTCTTAATATAACTTCCATACACATAGCTTTCTTTTTAATATACACTTTATCATAATTTTTTAACATGATGCATAGGACAAAAGGGTAAGGAAAAGTCTGCAAATAAGACCAAACACTTCCTTAAGATATAAAGGAAAATAATTTTGTTGTAGCCTTTCACTTCATTGCTAACAATGAAGTGAAAGGCTACAACATTTTTGCTTCTGTTTGTCTCTATAAATTTATATATGTCAAAGAAAGTTCAGAGGGTATGTATTGATACTTTAAACATTGCAATTTAACAAAGTAATGGGAAGGTATTATTGCCTAATATATACTTTATATATTGTTATGTTTATGTATTGTTATGTATTTAGGTGGGGAAGGAAACAAACTACTGAAAAAAACACCCAAGCCCCAAATCTGAACCTGAATTCAATCTATTCTCTAATAAAAACAACTTACCTGTAAACAAAATCACTCCCACATAGAACTCTTAAGTCAGTGTAAAACAACATACTATGCAGTAGAAGTTAATTATATGCAAAAACATTTTAAACAGGAAAATAATCCACCTGTATTCAGAAATTTGGTGTCAGCGAACCAAAACAAAGTTTTCCTTTTTTCAAGTAACTATGCGAAGGATAGGTCAAAACCTAGAATCAAACACATGAAAAAAACCCTAGTTTTGAAATTCAGTTTTGAAAGTGATCAGTATAAAACTGAAATTACTTTGAGGCAAATAACTGAAATTTTATTTAAAAAAATGACAACAGGACAGCACAGTTCTGGGTTCTGGTTTTTTAGTATATTGTACCAAATTGTATATTTTTAGTATATTGTACCAATTTTGTTCTCCAATGAACTCTCTTCCAAATCCAGGGAAGCAGCATTCAGTCAGGCCAGAGGAAGAAAAGTTCAAAACAGCAAGACACTGAAACATGGAGATACAACAACTAAAACAAACAACAAAAAAGGACAAATACTTATCCTAGGCCAGAAGGTGATAAAGAGAATTAAAGGCAAGATTTGGGAGTAAGAAGTGAGGTCTGGACCTTCAAGATTTGACTGCTTATTAGACAGAAAGCAGAACAACAGAAGATGAAACAGGCATTAACCAAAAGTACAGTAAGGTATAAACTCTTCACACAACTGCAGTACCACTTTTCCCAGCACTTCAGATGTACAGATGCTGTACTGTGCCAGGCAATTCCAAACTCTGTGTTTTCAACCAAACATCAACTTAAAGGGTTTAGGCTGAACGTGCCTGTGATACCAAGCTACTGTTAGAACTAGTAACACAGACAGATCCAGATGTCGTGCTTGAACAGTTATAAACCAAAGGATATTTCCTTTTCCTGTAGGTCTCAGCATATGTAATTTCCTGAAGACAAGGATCATGCAAATGTATCATGAAGGAAAGTCACCACCTGCAAGCCATTACCTGGGGGACATTGTAGTGAAGTTCTACTTTTTGCCCATCTCAGTAAAGGCCTTCCTCAAATTTGTATTTTGTTCTCAAAACCAAATTCACAAAAACCAGATCAGATAATTGGTTAAACAGTTAAGCGGAACTTTTGCAGCTTGACTGAATCAAAAGATTATTTACTGCAGTTCATCTGGAAGCAGCAACTTGAGGATATACTCTAAATCTTTTTTTTGGCTCTTTACATTAATTTGAATCTTAATGAAACACTTTTTTATCCTATGTATGTTGTAACCTGCAGGTTTGTTTTACAATTTCTTTCTCCTTCTCTCCATATACATAAAGAATCCTTTAAACAAACTTCCATAGCACTCACTACTCTTGCAAAACCTCCATTTAGTGCAAGTGCCACAGAAGCTTAGTTAAAAAAAATTTACATATCCTTACCAGAGAAGTTCAGGATTTCTCTTTTTTATGTGCCAATACTTGTAACTTTTTAAAGGGGTGCCTGATACAGTTACATATTTCTAGCATTGTATCTTAAGAGAGTCCCCTGTTGTCCTATTTCAATTCTTTTCATTGCTTGGGTATTCATACTTTACTGGAAACTACTATTGAAGACAATCCTGATGGTATTGCAGGTACTTGAGCATTTAGCAAGTATTTCTGAGAACACTTAAGTTTATAAAACAAACACCACAACCAGACATCACCACCCACACTTTCTCATTACGGAGATCTTGACTGCACTATGCCATATCATTTTTCCATTTTGAGAATGCACTTGAGGCAGCAGTTCAGACAGTTACAAACACTACTCATTTCAGGATTAGAGGGTTATGCTGACACATTATGTGAACATCTCTTTTCAGTAGTTATATTCTCAAGGATACTTATAGAAAATGATGGAATTTCACCTCTTCACATTAGTTTTAACTTGAGCTGAAACAGATCTTAGGTTTTAAAGCTTTAAGAAACCAATCTCAAACCTGAAGGCCTCAGACAGACTTTAAATGGCATTAAAAAAAAATTACAAAACCAGCCTCTGTCCCAGTTTTTTAAAACGGTTTCTTTCAACCAGTAAACTTTCTAGCAAAACACAGGTCTGAAAAATAACTGACTCGCTTCCAAATAGTAGGTAAGAAAGTCTGGGAAAAAAAAGCCCAAAACCAATTATTTGGGCTTTGACAAGGTGCAATGCAATAGTCTGAAGGGACTTTCACTTACAATTTCAAAGTAACTCCCTGTTAAAAAAAATCACACTTAAGACAGTCAGTTGGTGCATCATATTTTATTTCTTTGCTGCAATTTTGTGTGAAAACGTGAAACTCAAATCAATATTTATGTGATGGTGAACAAAGTCCATCATGAAAAATACAAATAGTGTTCTGCAGTAAGTGTCCAAGGCAATTCATAGTTCAAACGATCACCAACTTTTACTGGAGTACTGACAAGTTTTCAAGCTTTCTCCACTCCTCTTCCTAACATACACAGACAACTAAGAACTAGTCAGTCTCCGTGGCTCTTGAAGCCTACATAACAGTCGCTAACTCAAAGAGAAAAAAGGTGATCCACAGCTGGTCCCCAAAGGAAGCACAGTTCAATGCTGTGAGATGACACGAGATCAACTGTTCTGTTCACTGCGGCTCTCTTCTTCAGAACAGCCACTCTGAGGCACTCCTCTCGTTTTGCAACTGTCAGTTTCCAAGACGAACCTGGTTCTCCTCCATCACGGCCAGTATTTCTTGGGTATACGTCTGTGAAAGGGACTAAAAAACCCGAACTCCTCCCCCACCCTTTCCGTGGGAAAGGCCCGTTTCGACCGAGGGAGCGGAAGAGAGCCTGGCGCGCCGCAGCGGGGTGAGCGCCGGGTGCAAGGAGGGGGCGAGCCGCCTCTACCCCGCGGCGCCGGGGAAAGCTGGGAGGGCCCGCAGCGCCGGCGGTGCTCCCGCTCCCCTGGGACCGCCTACACGGCAGGCACCAGGCTCTTCTTATCCAGCGGCTGCTCGTCCTCCTCTAGCAGCAGCTCGTCCAACTCCCCGTCCTCGGCTCCCGAGGCCTCGGGCCCGCCGGCGGCCCGGCAGCGCCGCAGATGCCGCAAGGCCAGGCGGTGCTTCTCCTGCAGCCGCCCCAGCTGGGCCCGCAGGGCCTCCGCCTCCTCACTCGGGTCAGTGGGGGGCTTGTCGGGGCCGGGCCCCAGCAGGGCCTGTCGGAAGAGGCAGCGGTTCTCGCGGCGCAGGCGGCGGTTCTCCAGCCGCAGCCGCGCGTTTTCCTGGCGCAGCCGCGCGTTGTGCCACTCGCGCTCCTCTCGCTGCCGCAGCGCCTCGCTGTGGCTGGCCGCCAGGTCCGCGTACCGCTCCGCCAGCTGCTGCGGCGAGCCCCGCGACTGGCCCCGCCAGCCGCCGCCCGGCTCCCCCACCTCCGCCGCCCCGCCGCGCCCG
>WBMZ01010242.1:0-109101 GCA_013400975.1 Atrichornis clamosus
AAGGTAATTGAAAATTCACTGGTAATGTGAAATTTATTAATAAATATTAGATTAATTTCTGGTGAGGCCTTGTACTGTAAGTGACTTAAATCAAGGGAAAAGGGTAACAAATTACCTTGTCTAACTGTTCACCATCTCTCTTCAGTTGTCAGTGATAAGTGCTTAGCAAATCAAAATAAATATTCAGACATATTTTGAAAGACAGTAATAACTTTACAGTCATTTGTATATCAAATGTCTATTCATGACAAGGTACTGAGAACTGTGAAGATTGTTTAACATCTGAGTTCCATGAACATTTTTGTTTAAAGACAGACAAGTGGAAATTTGTTCCACCAATTGTATCTGACCAATTATATATGAAAATTATGTAAATGGACATTGCAGAATGCAATCATTAATTATTCTGATATGATCATCCAGCTTGTTTCTGCAAGTTGCTTGTCTTCTTTCATGAGAGTAACAGAGTACCCAAGCATTACAATTTAGATCATTAGATAGTCAGGATGCTTCAGGAGAAGACTTCTGATCAGTTTCTTTTCCCATAAACTCAAAGTTCTGACAATCTGTATATGTACGTGTGTGTGTTATATTGGTTTGTCATTAATCAACAAAGGAAAGTTAAAGAAATTTTTGTAAACAACTTTCAGTATGAAGCATACAAGCTCTGAGAACACTTGACATTCAAATATAAGAAAGGATTCTTACAAAAAATTAAAAGAACATCAAATTAAAAATATTCTCTATAGAGTTGCCTGTACAGTATTTTACATTATATTTTGCAAATTAAAAAAAAGTAAATTAAAAAAGTAAGATTCTAAAGAACATGTCAAAATATTAGTACATTCTTTCCAGGGAATAAGAAGTTAAAAATCTAAATACATCTTCATATCAGTAAAGTTCTCTACTTAGGGATTTCTTTTCAATAGCATTCTCCACTGAGTGGTGAATAACTGGATGTGGAAACAGAATAATATTCTTTGTGGCTGGTGAAAAATTAATGCACTCTCTCCAAACAGCCTCCAGCCCATACAGCTGATCTATATTAAATGTGCTTTGACCTAGAACTGTGTCAGCAAGGATATGAGTCTTCTCTGTATCAAGTTCATTAGAAATAGAGAAAAGAATGATGATTACCCTACAATTTATATAAAATTTGTATGTGCTGACTAAACGGACTCTTGGCAATTAATCAAGTTAATGTCAGAGATGAAGGGTCAAATTAGTCGAGATCAAAACAAGACAAACCATCAGCACTTTATCACCAGCTGACTACTATATTTCCCAACATTATCAGTGTCTTCATTCACCTGCTGCATTTGCCTTTTTTGCCCACGTCCTGAATAGGATACTTAAATGAGCTCAGTACATGGATGATAAGACATTCCAGTTTGCTGACCAAAGTTGGTGAGCACACTCTTGCATTATGTTTACCTCTGTATTTTTACTTTCTTTTCCTCCATGGAAATTGCATCTATAATAACTGCACATCCCTTGATGTATGTCTCTTTAGGTTTTAAAATGTCCTATTGAAAACATTTGTTTCATATCTGAAATAGAGGGAGTCTCACTGGAAGGACACACCACAGTAGTGTCAGTTCAGACAAAAACACAATTGTCTCCAAGGCTATCCAGGAGCCAAATTGCCATAAAAGAAAGGGAGAATTTGCTTACTGTAAACTGTACATCTAAAACTGTACTTGAGTCTTCTGTCAACATTTTTAGATCTGCAAGTTTTCTATGCACTTCCAGTAAAATTTGTGGGCTTGCTGTTCCTCATGCCCTTTTAAAAGAAACACATATTCACTTTGTTCTTAATTTTTTCTTACTTATTTGAAGGTTCTTGTGACAATTTTCTCTACTTACCTATTTTTCATCCAAAATTAGATATTTTTGTGGCCATTAATTTGGCTTCTCTTAGATTGTACGTGTTGGAAATTTCTGTTGAAGCATCACTGAATTTGATGTTTCTCTCTTCATAAATAAATCATTTAGTAAGATTTTTTTCCCCAAATAGTTTAGGTTTGCAATTTGATTGTGATGGACATAGTTTTAAAAGAAAAAGAAAAAGCATGTTGCTGTGAAATTAATAAGATATTTTCTACTTTAGACTCTGAATAAAACTTGCAGGGAGAACAGGAGTGAATAAATATGGAATTATTTGCTTTATGATCACTTACAGAAAAAGGTACCTGGGAATGACAGGTGTGTTTCTGATAGGACTTTGCAAATAAAATGTTGCAAGAGAAGTGTCCCAGTTTCAGCTAGGGTAGAGTTGATTTCTTCTCAGTAACAGTTACTGTGCTGTGTTTTGAATTCAGAATGATAATGATGTTGATAACACACTGATGTTTTGGGTTTTTGCTCAGTCATGTTTATCCTAAGTCATCCTTTCCCTCCTTTTCTCTCATCCTTTTTTTTTCCCTCCTTGTCATGCTCTGCCAGTGAGGAGGTCTGCAAGAGAAACTGGGAAGGAGGACAGCTGGGACAGGTGGCCCAGACTGACCAAGGAGATATTCCACACCACATAACATCATGCCCAGTATATGAATAGGGAATGGGTATGTGGAAGGATGGCCAATCTGATTTTGGGAAGGGCAGTCTGGCATCAGTCAGTGCGTGGTGAGCAATTGCACAGTGCATCTTTATTTTTTCCCTTATTATTTTTCTTTATCATCATTATTATTATTATTATACTTTATATTCCTTTATTAAACTGTTCTTATGGCAACATACAAGTTTTATTTTGATTCTCCTCCCCATCCCACTGGGGTCAGGAAGCTGTTGAGCAAGAAGCTGTGTGGTGTTTTATCTCCAGCTGGGCTTAAAGCCATGACAAGAAGAATGCTTGTTATAAGGAACAATATGGATTTTCACCTTCCAAACCATTACAGCTGAGAGAAGTTATGTATGCATTTTTGGAATGAAGTAGAACAAGTGGTCTTATGGTTAGAGCACAAAGCCTGCATAGTGAGGGCTCCCAAATTCATGTTCAATTGTAGTCTGCAGGAATTTTGCCATCAAGTTCAGTAAGACAAAAATTTCATTCTAGGAGCTTCAAGTCCTAAAACACTTTCTTTTTTTATATGATTTCTTGTGGCTGAATTGAGGCCATAGACTTGTGATACAAGAATATTTTCTTGGCTTACAAAAGATAATTATGCACTCTTTGCATTCTCCCAATGCAGAAGTAGAAATAACAGCAATTTTACTTTGAAGTTGCAATCAGCAAGAACACTTCTCTCACTCCAAAAGATGGAGGGGGGGATTTAATTCATTTGATAACAGACTCGAACCCCAAGTGATTGAAAGTTCCCTTATGGAAACTGGGCACTGGATTCAAAGAAGTTGTTTATACAGTTCTCTCTCAACAGGAAATCCAGATATGACACGGCATGTGTGACCTCTTCTAGGTCTCATATATGCATAAGCAAGGCAGATACAAATCCTCTGTTTGCTTCATCTTCTATTACTTACATTGAAAAATGAATGTTCATAACCTGTCCAGAGATATTTAAAAGATGCGCTCACAAGAACAGTTGGATTATTTTCAGTATTTAGCCAACTATATTGAGCTAAGATTTCTAGGATTGCCTTTTCTGAAATCCAAGAAAAATTATGAATTAACTGATTAACAGTTATCTAACTGTTAGAATAGAGCAATTAAAAAAAATAACATAATTCAGTAGTTTTGCATATTACAAACATCTGTTGTAATCATAACTACTATGCATGAATTTCTGAATTTAGGATTATGCAAGACTGAGCAACATTATCAGAATAAGTTTATATTTCAAATGATGGTAAATTTGGGTGTAAACTGCTTACTAGAGCAGAGTTATAATGAGATATATTTTGGAAAAATGCATACAGTCCTAGCACTAATAAATTTTTTTTCAGGCTTCCTATGCCAAAGAACAAACAAAACAGCTGCTATCCTGCAGTGATGGAAATAAGTAACTTTCTGCTTTATATGAGGCCATTTTCCAAAGTCAGGATGTTTTTTAGCTTATGATAGAGAAAATATTTAGTGGTTATATGCACATATATAAGCCTGCCATGAAAAATGAAAGGTAAAAAAATCCACAGCAGTTACCCACACAGTCTTGACAGTGAGCAACTGCAATCACTTCTTCCTAGGTAAGTTTAATATAGAAATTTGCTGAACAGGAAGAAAATTGACAGCTCTGTGAAAAAGATTGAAACAAAGACACCAAGTGATCAAGATAGATACATAACTGACAGCGAGAGCTGCAAACAAGCAAGCAAACTGTACATATTTTTATTGTTCAATAAGAAGTACTATTACCCTCAAGAATAAATATAGAGAAGCCTGGCACTATATCACAATAAGAAAGTATGGGATTCTCTTGTAGGAGTTAAATGGAGTTATTACCAACTGCATGCCAGGCTACTACACCTGCTCACAATAAAGAACTGCTAAGCAAGAAAGGAGGTTTGTGGGTTTTGTGGAGGGTTGATTTGTGGCTTGGATAAGGCTGTAGCTGACTGAAAACCTACTAGACACAGAACTATAATACAGTAGTCTGCCTTATCATAAGGAGAAAGGCCTGGCCCTTTGGTGAAATGAGGAAAGGGGTCCATCAGAAAGGTGAGTTTCAGGCTTTCTCTGCCATAAATCTTTACAGGCTGATGGTTTTCTATCTCTCTGGGTGTCTGCAGTGATCTATTTATATCTAAGGGAGCAAAAAGCTCTTTGAAGTTAAAGAGGAGGATTGGCAGCTTAGTCTCAGAAAAAAGTCTCTGAGGGGAAATGATGCTCAGTAGGTGAAATAGTTAAAAGCCCTTGCTTTTTATCATTATACTTTTATTTAAAACTTTTATGCAAAGAGTTTGAATTTCCTTCTAATCTTTACTACCTTGGTAACTGGACTAAGAAGGAAGTTCTGAGACTTCCCTTCAATTAGAGTTAATTGAGGCAGATTGATTCACATCCTAGGGTAGCAGGTCTTGGAAGGCATTCTTCTAAGCCTCCTATGGAATTTTAGTTGATCTAGGAGTAGCAGAAGCAAGCAGGTCATTCTTTTTTTAAGAAATTCTTTAGAAATACATATTTCTAGATGGAACTTCTAGTCCAAAGAAGAAAATATATACCTTGACTGGTGATCTCTTCCTAACTTCACCAGATTTTGTGGTATTTGCTTGTATTTTGATTGCTTCTCTGAGGTACTTCTTGGCATTTTGCTAACTCAAAAAGGACCAGTCTCTATAAATAGTTGAAACCAATCACGCATTGTGATAATTAAAATTCATGTCCTAAGTACTTGCGTGTTAGTGCAAACATCTAATTACAATGGTTGCTTTCTCTTTGCTAAAATTTCATTATGACATAAATGATGAGGAAACAAATGTAACAGATATCTATTAATTGAACAGTGGCTGATGCTCTTAATATGTCTCAGCTATAAATGTGCAATAAATGCACCTTTTTTTTTAATTTGCTTTGCTGGATTGCTGAATGCATGTGGATGCAATCAGAAGATTCATAGCCTTCGAATCAGGTGTCCAGATGGTAAATAAAGAAAAAATACCCTGTTTATTTTTTCATTTGTTCTATAAGCATAGTACAGTGACTACAGAAGCAAATGTGTTCCTCTTGACCTAGAGCGTGTTCTAAAGCACGCTAAAGGACCCTTAATTTCACTACAGTGCAGCAATAGTAAACACTGATAAATTATAAAACACCAGCAGGAAAATAGTAAGAAGTCTGAAGGGGCAATGAGCCATATATATTGTCTGACCTCCAGGGGAGAATTCCTAGAACATCAGCTCATCCCTGTTGGTGATGTGTATATAAAATCTTGGATTAATGCCTTATCTAGTACTGTTGAAAATTTTGCACTTGGAATAGAGAATATCTATTTTCACTGACTCTACAGAAACCCTCCTTTCATGTTAAGCAAGTGGCAAAAATATTACTTGAGTTATTAAGAAGTTATTCAATTTTTTTTTAATTTTCTTTTTTAATTTTCAGTGAATAAACAATAAGGAACTATTAAGCATATTTCTTGTAGATTTTTGAAAATGCATGTATGATTTAAAAGAGTAAGTGTGTATTTGATTAGCTGAATTGTATGTGGTCTCAAGAGTTATGCATGCAGGTAACACTGCCCATGGGAGTGTTTAGGAGAGCGAATAGATGCTCAACCAATTACCTTTGCAATGTTAAGGGTTTTCTCTGACACCCCTATCTGCAGGATAGACAGCTATCTTTGTAATACAGTGTAGCCATGAATCACTGTACTCTGGTGACTCACGTTCGCTCATTGAAGCACTTAAAGAGAACAAATCTTACAATGGAGACACTCATATTCACACAAGTACACTTTAGTCAGCAGAGCAGCATAAAACCTTCTTTCATCTTTGGGATCTATGGGCCAAGAATCAAATTTGATAGAGGTAGTGTATATGAGGGTAATGAAAAAAAAAGTGAACCTATGATAAAGGCAGGTGTTAGAAACACCAAACCATATGAAAACAAAATGTCAACAGTGTGACTAGTAGGAGGAAGAGAAGGAAAGGGTGAAAAAAAATAATAAGCAGTACTTGAAGTATTTGAATGTCAGCACCTACAATAAAAAAACCCCATGAACATTCTGTTACATATGGCAATATTTACCATATTGCAACTAATACAAGTTTTTCATTACTGGATGGCTATCCACTATTACTCTGTAGTGATGATAATAGTGAATATACTGCTGACTTCTTTGGATTTGCTTAGGAAAAGACCCTCAACAAACTATTTTAAAATACCTTTGTTTTATTTATAAGTTTGAGGAGTAATCAATGCACAAACGCACTATCTTGGCTTGGAGAAATATCAGTGGGACACGAGTAGCTAGTTAAAACAGTCTAGAAAAAGTTTATGCATTCATGGTTCGGTACTTTGACTTTAAAAAAAAAAAAATTCTTGGAGAGATATTACATTGATTTTTTTTTTCTTTAATTACAGAAAATATACTATTTTTAAACTCTTTGCAGGATGTTTGTTGCTTATTTATATATATTTTTAGTTAGGTTCCAATACAGATATCATTAGGAGACTGTTAGAGACCCCTCATCATGATATATATCTATGAAAAGTAATCCCATGACTATCATTCCTAAGTGACATACATTTGGCAATCTTCAGAGCTTAATAAGCTGTGAGAGTGTCTGAGAGTTAACCTCTAATATCTAAAGCACTGTAGCACTTGTTCGCCAACAAGGGAATGTATAGATACTTGAGGATTAACTGGCATCTTAAACAGTGAAAATGGATTTGCCACCCCACAAAATGTATTTTAAAATTTTTTTTTGATACGCCTAGACAACACGTTCATTTTCTAAGCCAGTTTTTCTTGTTTCATTGGCATCCTCTTCTAAATTGGGATCCCTAATCAGGCATATCAGGAGCCTTACTTTCTAAGAAAAATTTTGGAAATGATGATAGATTTTTAGGGGTTGAATTTAGAACAAATAATAAAGTTTTAGTGATGTGTTTCTTTCTAATATATTTTTGAAAAGTGAAACTACTAATCTCATGAGTTGGTGAGAAATAGACTGGTTATTCTCTCTGGGGAGTATATTGTTTAACTGATAGAGTACTGCCCTCCTCAGTGATAGAATAGAGGTGAAAAAGTTTGAAATAAACTCCAGACTTAGCTAAAACTTGCACTTGCCTGTGAAGAGACTGTCAAAACTTGAGACTTCCTGGATTACAACTCAAGATGCAAGTTATTCTCCTACCATTCACTTGAAACTCCAAGAAGATAAAGGACATGATTCTTTAATTTCTACCTTCCAGTCAAATGCTCCTTGTTGTTTTGAAGGTCCAGAGTAATAAACCGTCTGAAATAGAATTAACTTGTTTGTTTCCAGAGCTCAATGAATTGAATTAAATATTGGTTGCCAGGTCATATATGTTGTGGGATCAAATCAGAAATCTGGATGGGGTTGGGGTTTTTTTATGTAGCAAGGTGGTGGAAGGCAGAGAGATTAAGTATGCTGAAAATGCTTTTAAAAATTCTTCCTGTCTGGTTTGCAGGGGACTTACTCAATCTAAAGGTTCTAGAACAACAGATGTGTTTCTAATTGCATTCTTAAAATGAAATGCTGTTATTCAGAGTCTGCAGCACAGGAAATATCCTTCAGCAAAGGGCAACAGCTGCAAAACAGTAAGATGAGCTTTAAACATTTATCCAGTGATTGGCAGGTTTTTTGCCCCCTTAGGCCTTATACAGTTCATATTTGTTAATGTAAAATGCAAAAGAGGAATTTTAGCTGGTTTAAAGGAAACTAAACCGTTCTGACTATTCATATATTAAGTGACCTGAATAAAATACTGTGGGTACTTGCAGTACAAGCTGTTGTAATTTAAATGAGCAGTGTATTTCTAGGTAATAAATGTCTCACTCACCTAAATAGTACTGAAAACTGTGATATGCTGGCATTATTTATCTGAACAGCTTAAATGTTTCTATATAGACGATCTAACTTTTTAAATACATCTATAATGCTTATTGATTTTGAACAAAAGTGGCAAAAATATTAGTGGAACTAGGGACTAGACAAAAAAATTATACCCAGTAAATTTACACGTGTGACTGGTTATGTAAACAAGAGAAAATCTTTCTTACTGACTCGATATTTCTTGATCATTGTAATAAATACTTCCTTCCAGTTGGAGAAAATAAAGGGTTCTCTGCATCAAACAAAATAAAAGTTTTCCATAAAATGAGGATTTCTGCTCCACTCGTTCATGATCTTTGTTTTATTTTCTTTTTCTGTTTTTTGTGAAAGAGAGAAAAACATATCTACTTGAAGTAAATATTCTCTTTTTCTATTGTTAGAATGAATAGATGCTGAATTAATTCCTGCAAGAACCACGTTCTCACCTGTGTTTTCTGGAATGTTTTACAGGATTTTTTAAGGTACTATTTGCTTTTACCTGTGAAAGTTATGTTTTATAAACCCAGACCTTAGTGATAATCTAGTCCGTTTAAACACAGATTACGTAGAATCTGATATAATTTCTTAGAATACTTCACTGAAGACTTGTGGTTGAAAACATACTGGTATTATAATAGTATTATAATTAATCTTATTGAAGCAGGTTACTTGTCTTTATGGCACCATAAACTTTTCTCTTCCCCAGCTGTGTCACCACACAACTCAGTAGAAAGGAAGATTTTTGAAACTATGCTAAGGCAGAAATTATTATGGTGTAGAAGTTATTCTTTCAATATTTGCAAAAATAATTTAGCTAGGTATATGTTTTTTAGATGCAAAATTAGTTGTACAAATTACATAATAGCAATATCTAGTTTTACAAAGTTTCTGTGTGAGTGGTTTATGAATTTATGCACACATGTAACATGTACTTCCTAGATTTTCCTAAATACATATCCATAGATTATTCAATGGCTAGGAGGGATAGAGAGATCACATGGTTCTTCTCATGCTTTTCTTCTGGCAGGAAAGGACCAAATTAATATATTTTGGAAATTTGCCATTTCTTCATCTGTACATAATTCCTGCCTTTTGCGACTTCATTTGTGCTTTCTGTCATCAGGGGATTGGAAACGTTGGACCATTTAAAAAACTACGTAAGAGATTTGTGATTTCTTATTCACTGGACTAAAATTATTTATTACACAATGCATTTTTTGTGAAGTAGATAAAGAACATTAACTAAATCTTATTGTTGGGCAAAAAATACAGAGAAACCAAGTGACCTACAGAAATATTAATTCCTTTTTAAAAGTTAGAATATGGTGTCCGAGTACCAAAAAACACACCAAACCCCACCCACTTAATAAAAGATGCCTGAGGAAGAGATGTTGCCACTGTTTTGAAAAAAACATAAAGAAATGGAAGAGTATCACTCAAAAATAGTACAGAAATGATGTATGCATGTTCCTCTTTAAATCTCATAAATTAAAAAAACCCATACTTTCACAGTACCTAATTTCAAATTTTTATTTTCTGTTTGCACATGATCATTTTGGCACTAAAGTCAAAAACATAAGTCTTTAAGACAGAACTATCACTAAGAAAAGAAATTATTAGAATTATACACTGGTTTCCCTCAGAAGAATTCAGACTTTTATTGATCAGTGTATCACAGGTGAAATTTAGTACTTAATTTTAAAGGTAGTGGCTTGCAGTACATTTTTGGGAATATTTCTCCTCTTGTCAACATATATAATATTAATAAGAAATCAGAGCCAGTACATACTGCACATACAGCCTTCCCATGCTGTTGACTCCTTCTTTAGAATTCACTTGAAATTCTAAGAGTCAATATTAAATTATATTTTCAGTGTTACCACATTAAATGCCACAATATCCTGTAATGTTTTGCAGGGATGATTTATATGCATTAAATCAAAACTGAAAAAATCTTGTAATTTGGTTGTGATATAGTTTGCTTGGTTAATGCCCATAAATATTTATGTGTCCTTGCACTCACCAGAAGATTGTTTAGTTTTGTTTCTTTAAGATGTCACCAATTGCCATTTATTTTCAAGACCTCTTTTTTCACCTGTTTTTTCACACTCAGAAAGACGTGCTAGTACAAACAGATCATCAGTGAGTATCACTGGTGGATGTGTGTTCTTGTGAAACTCCTGCTCACATCGTCTCAGATCAGTTAAAATACCACCAGCCACCTGAAGAGCACAGTACATAGGAGAAGCCAGGAATTTGTGTAATTATAAATCCTTATGTAGCAGATGGTGACAAAGGGCAAAAATATTGGATGTGACTATCATCATTTTAGGCTAGTTTAAAGGGGGAGGTAGAAATATTTTGATAAATTGTGTTTGTTTTCTTAAAGGAAAAGTTTCTTCAGAAGATGCAGGATTCTTTTGACGTTTTTGCTTTTGTTTTTATTCAAAAAGGGAGTTTTATTAAAATGTGTATATTTACGTACTGTAGAACAAAAATATTTCCCCATTATACTGCAAATCCAAATAAAATAATCATGATTTTGTGTAAAGATGAAAAACTGCTGGTCAACAAAAAGATAAAATAATAAACAAAAAGATAAAGTAATAAACAAAAGAAAGATGCTTGCCCCTTTCTACTGTCTCTTCCATGGGAATTCTGAAGAGGAGGCAGAGGGTGAGAACAGAAGGAAAATATTCAACATCAGTATTAAAAGTGTGATATTAATGCAAGCAAGTTCTCCAGAGCAATGATGATCTCACACATGATTTATAAAGCCTGTTTCATCCCCATACCTCCTGTATTGCTTATTTTTATGAGGAAAAGGACAAGAACATAATCTGCAAATGAGATATAGTGAAAAGATACAAAACAGCAATAGCAAAAAATAGTAGCTGTAAATCTTACAGACCGTGAGCATAGTTCATTTCTTTAAAAGAGAAATTAGAAACTGAAAAAAGAAATTTATTAAATTTGTTATAACTACTGGTCCTATATTTCCTCAAAGTCTCCTGAAATGCATCTACATTTTGTTTACCTTGTTCTGTGTTTTAGCGACAAATGTTCCCTCCACATGTTATTTAATATACAGTATATATTTTTAGGTTCTGCACTGGCTTTAATTGAACTTAGTGAAAATAAATGCCATAAAGTTAAAAAGGCTCAATAAGCTCAATACAGCAATCAGTGCAATTGCAAATGTGATGTAACAGAACAGACTTATATTTTCCTTAGGTTCAATGGCTCAGAAAATATTTCCATTCATGGATGGCTGGGCCATTGAAATTATATAGAAAATAAAAAGTCATCACTAGTTGCAGACAAAGGCAAGAAAATTCTCTTTTTCCAAGGAAGATTCCTATGTTACTCATTGGAACAATTACTTATTCAACCTTAATTTTATCTCATTCAATTGCTTCTGGAATCCACAGATGTCCATTATTCTAGCTATCTCCCAGTAGCCTGCAAGATTGCATCAGGAGGTTTTTATTCATTTTTCATAGTATAGTCCAATATATAATTTTTTGGGGGGCCTCCCTGGCATTAATCAGCTTGTGTGGGAAAAGTAGAAAATGTTAAGTCTTAGTAATCTCTTTGTATTGTCTTCTATAGCTAAGTTTCCTTTAACAAGCTCAATAATTCCTATTTGGTCCTACATGTTCAAAAAGTAAGTAGCAGTTCTGGAGTCCTAAATATTTTATGCCATACTTGTGGTGTTTGCTATTGGTATGACATTCAAAAAATGAATTTAAGTTAAATCTTTCAAAATGGCCTACCCATCAGCACCTTGATACTGAAGAATGTTCAACATTTCTATTTACTTGGCAATCCAGATCTACTTTTCTTGTGTTTCTCAATTTCATATTTAGGTGGAGTTTGAGTAACCTTAGTCATTAGCATACAAAGGGGTGTGAAAAGTCATATTTATATCTGAGTTAATAAAGAAAAGTTCAGCTATCTTTTACTGTCTGGATCATTCCCTTGACTTGGTTCCCATTATTTGCATTCCTTCTGATGGAACCAGAACACCACTCTGTTGCTCTATCCCTTGTTTCATATTTGCACTGATTTCAACAAAGCATGACCCCAGCACCTTTGAGTCACTCCATCCTTTGTCTCATGTCTCCCTTTGAGTGACACTCCGAGCTCCCTCAGTGTTTGCGTTCCTAAGGTCTACAAACAGTTTGTGTTTGATGAATTATCGCCATGCCCTCCTTATTGCTGAACTTTGCTTTTCAGTCTTCTCCCCACAATAGGCTTCAACATTTGGTCAGCCCCGAAGTGGTCAGGCAGTTAAAATTAGGGTATTTACTTTGAGCTGTTAGTTGGATTTGATGATCATTGTAGGTCCCTTCCAACTGAACGATTCCATTCTTCTATATCAAGATCACGGAATGGCAGAATATGCTGAGTTGGAAGGGATCAAATAGGATGATCAAGTCCAATTCCTGGCCCCGCACAGCACTATCCCAGAGTGTTGTCCAAATGCTTCTTGAACTCTGTCAGGTTTAGTGCTGTGACCACTTCTCTGGGGAGCCTGTTCCAGTGCTCAGCCATATTCTGGATGAAGAACACTTTTCTAATATCCAACCTAAGCCTTCCCTGACATAACTTCAGGCCATTCCCTTGGGTCCTGTCAGAAAAGAGAAAAAAACATCAATTTTATTTTAAAATATAAACCAAATAATTTTCAACAAGTGAAAATTATTCAAATTTGTTCTGATTTAGCCTATGTGTAAAAATAAATTCTTTGGGTTTGTCTGAAGAACTATACCTAGCCTTATTAGAAGATTAAAAGACTAGATGAGGCATCTAGTAAATTCTGCATATAGATATGTAGATCTATACATTTCTATAAATACACATGTACATGTGTATTATTTTTATTTTCCCAATGTGGAGCCAGACATTTGTAAATATTTGATATTAACTAACTATTGCAACATTCTGTGAAACCCGTATCTGTGAGAAATCTCATATCTGTTACTTCATTGTCTTGTCTTGAGGTTTTTATGAACAGGATGGAAAAAAGACAGTCATAGTAAATATTAATTATCAGTAGTTCACAATTATTTCAAACTTGACCATGTGTCTGTATGCAGGGAGATTTTTAAAGATACTTTCTTACTTTTGGACATTATGGAGATAATCCATGAAAAAACATGTTACTTAATTTGTGTGTTACCTGATTTTTCATTACAGCATTTGATCTCACAAATAATGTCTCAACTTGCTCCATTCATGGGAGATAATGTTTAGTCTGTTGCTGAGCTTTGTGGAACTGGAGTGGCTGGGTTCTATCTGAGCATAAGCCCAATTTAAAAAACTAAATCTGTTTTCTGAAAGCTATACATTGCAATGCTTTTGTATCTGTGCTTGTTGATGCTTGTACTGGTCATAAGATGATACCTCTGGGAACAGAAAAAAATCAGACATACTTGTATTTACCTAGTGTGTATTCCAAGTGTGAGATAGAGTCAAAATGTTAGAGCAGTTCATTTATTTAAAATGAAATGTTTGGGCTATTGATACTTTGATGGCGCATGTCGTAGGAAAAAGAAATCAATTTGCTATCATTCAAAGTTTATATAAATATGAACAAACATCTGTATACAATGATTTATATGGAAAAACACTAGACAAAAATCTACCTCATATAAATTTAAAATAAACTCCCCTACATTATGTTAAATGTCCAAGACACTACATAAAGTTTCATATTAAAAAGTTATTTTCAGGTGTTGCAATGGAAATTTCTCCTACAGAGACCTTAATGTCAGACACAATTTTATTTCTCACTTTGAGAGGAATGTAGATGCACTTTGAATCAGTTTTGTGTTACAGTCAGTGCTTTGTTAACACTGGTGCTGCTGAACAGACTGGATTTTGTATGTTATTTGTGTATGTGTCTCACTTCATGAAGTCCTCCAGGGCTTTCTGCATTTGTTTTTAAATACCCAGCATTTATAGAATACATGAAAAATAATACAAAAAAGATGTTAATATGAATATAAACAAGATTCATAGCTAAATTCAAGAGATGAAATATCACATCAGGGATTTGGAGGAGCAGTCTAACATATGGTAATTATATGAAGTGAACCTCAAAGAATTCATAAGTTTTAAGTGACCAAGAAAAGAATTTAAAGTTCAGCACTTATAAGCGAGGTTGAATTTTGAATATCTCTGTTTAGGCATTTAGTCAGTTTTCTATAACAACCAAAGGAAAAGGTAATGAGTGAAAAGACATTAGGTTTTGCAAACAGATCTGTCATTTCAGCAACAGTTCTATATTGTATGTCCATTTCTCTTAGGATCCTAAGAAGAGCTTCATTAGTATAGGCATTTATTTACTTATTTATTCCCAGGGGAATATGTAAGAGGGGCAGTGGAAAATTGGTGCCATTAAATAGCTATTTATTTCTTTGTGTTTACTTAGGATAGAATAAGTTACATGAGGTAATGAGAGAAAAGAAAGAAAACCTTAGCGAAGCATAAGTAAGACAGGGATATGTGTGATGGATAGGCAAGGGCAAGATTATAGAAAACAACCAAAGCCTAGAGAGCAGGCAAAATTACAGAGAATTCTCTGAAAAGCTGAAAGGCCTTGAATTGGTCATTGTTGCATGTTCTTCTCATGCCATTCAGATTGAGGATCTAACTGTATTTTTGAAGCTCTTTTTCACTTCTACTTTCTCCTTTTGTTTTCTTCATCAGAAATTATGTTTAGCATCTTGTGCAAAATAAAATAAACCTTTAAATCTGTGTTTCTTGGGAAAATAAAATTCCCCTTAACTTTAAAAGTAAAGATCACACAGTTTCTTACAAATGAAGCTAATAGTTTTGTAATTGTGACTTAAGTGATAGGGATTTGCAAAGAATATTTGTCCCAGAGCATTAGGATCACCCTGTAAATTTTACCCCTGGGGCTTTAGCAGAGTTTTAAAATGTTCTACCCCATAAATCAGAAACTTCTACATATACGGAATGTACCTACTATACATATAACACTTTATAAAGTGTAGAGCTGATTAAAACAAGCTGCTGATTTTGGGCTTTCCTGCACACTCACTTTCTCAATTTTTTTATTCTTTCTATTTTATCTGTTTTTCAGGCTCAAGTCGTATAGTTGCTATACTAATATAGCTGATTCAATTTTTAGAACCCTTAAAAATTTAAGCAAAGAATATTAATTATATTTCCTCTGCTCTTCACTTCTACAAAGGGAACAATTCAGTAATATGTTCCATTTCTATTCAAAATGCTAAACTAGCTCTTACTCAAGTGTCAGCAGAGATATATAACAGCTATATGTTAGAGAATTATGCTTTTGCACTTTTGTTTTGTAAACATTTAAATATCTTTTTATAAAAGATGTAACAATCTAAATAAATGAACACATATGAGATGCTGCTAAGTATGATGACTGTACCTTGTCTCTGAATTACAAAATTCTGTTCATTAATGAATGAAAACCTATCTTTTTTTTCAGATTCAAACTTTAGCTGTTAGGATTGATAGCTTTTATGTAATTGTGTTGTTTAGAATTTTCTCTTGCATGTGAAAAAATATAAGTGCTCTGAATAGAGAAAGAAAACTTCATAAAATTCCTTAATGCATGTTGTGTATATTTTGTTGAAATGTATTCCTATGTTTATTAAGTGCTCTAGTGGGTGAAATACTGCACTGATGGCATTCAGACTTTAATTTTAGTTACTCGGCTTTATAAAACCTGGGCAAACAAATTCCTGCATGCAAAAACTTGATGCATATTATTTAAATGTTTTCTGAATTTCTGACTTTTAGGGATTTATAGACTCCTGATGGATATTGCTGCATTATGACCGAGCTGAAGACCCAATAGCACCTTGGCAAGAAAAAGGCTATGTTCCCTGTGCCCATAATGGGAGAATACTAAAAGCTAGAAGCTCTTTCCTCCTCTCAGTAAAGCCAGACTAATATTAAAGAAGCTCTAAAAGTGTTTAATAGGAAGGAAAGCTGTTATGCTAGATCTGAAACTGCTACTATATTTTATTAAGATGCAAATGATCTCACACACTATTTGCAGTTAGGCCTTGTGTTAGTCTGTCGTGCAACAGTAAAACTGTCAGGGTTGGTAGGTCCCAGTGGGGCAGAGAATGAAATGAAATGAATGAGAGCAGAAATTACAATAAGGAACTTTTCTAAATATTAATTCAGAGCAGAGGAGGGTCATTGTATTGCCACTTCTGGTTTCATTACTGGATTATATTTTCAGCAGTGACATTGATTTTCATTTTTTCTGCTGTTAAAATTAGGGACAGTTTGTGCCTTCATGTACCTGTAAACAAATTTTTATTTCTATCCTGTATGCATTCTGTCCAGTAAATTTCCTGTGACAATTATATTTAGTAGTATGATTTTATTTATCAAATGTTGAGGATATGATGTAATTCAAGAATGGCACTCTTATATGATTTGTGTGTATAATAGAGACACAGATGGAAAAATACTGTTGTTACCAGTGTTGCAAAGTGACCTGTATAAATGGAAAAGAGAAAAAGATCTGGGGATTTATATATGATTCATGTGGTCTTAGTGTTTGAATTGAATTCCAATGGATCTAGACTTTCTAAATGGATTCCACACAGTTAGTTCTACCCATTCAGAAGCCATGCTGCACAATGAGAGAGTGGCAAGTGCAATGAACGCAGCCAAAATTACATGTCTGCAAAAGCTATTCATCCTTTCCATTTGGCTTTTTGAGACAAAAAATAAAAGCCCTCGAAGTACTGTCTCTGTTCACATGTAAGATATTTTCACATATTCTAAGTCATCTCCCAGACAGGGCAATTTCCCTGAGAAAACCTGTTGGTTCTAGTCATCAGTAAGAGGAAGAACAACTTGCATTTAAAATCAATGTTCTCTTGGGAAAACCTGATAAATATATTTGAAACAGATTAGAAGAAATTAATAAACTCCTCTGGTTGTCAGGTTAAGTAAGCAGTTTAACAGTAAGGTTTTATGTCCAGGTGGGTAGTCAGCTTTCAAGTCTTACTGCCATAAATTATGAATTATCTGAATACTTTATCATAATGCCTCAAGAAAATTATTGCAAATGTGAATATGTTTTTATAAACATTGAAAAATTGCCTTTTGTTAGCTCAATAGCTCCATTAAACTGGGACTTGTGAAACTAGAGTTATTTGCTTACTCATTTACTAGCAAATATATCAACTTAATAGTTATGATGCTTTTCCATAAGTTAAAGGCAGCTCAGTTCATTTACATATTTTTCAAATCTTGATTCTGCTATACCCATAATCAGTCTGTTATAAAACCTGTTCTGAGTCCCAAGTGACATTAAGGAGTTTGTCACAAGAGAGGCATATGTAATGAGCAGTATACAAGTAGTATTTCTAATGAACTTTTGGCAATGAGCATGTAGACCTCATCAGGACATTACTGAAAAAAAAAAAAAGAAAAGAAAAGGAAATATACAGCAGCATTTATGATTGCTCAGTAATTTAAGGACAGTTAGTGGGTTTGGAGTTTTTTCTTCTTCATCATCTTTTCTTCTGGAATATGTGAAGGTCTGGTGCATTTATGCATAATTTTTTTAAGGAAATAAGGTCTTATGACTAAGTGAAAGAGACAAATACCATGGTCTTCTCTTCTCCTCCCCCTACACCATACTTTCATCCTAAAAAAATTCTGGAATCTGTTGGTATTGCCCAGATTTGTCAAAGAGAGAGGAGTTAAAAATTTATATTCCTTCAGGTATGGTGAAGCTGATACCTCATGAGAAGACAGATATGATGTCCTGTTCATAAGTTCATACATAACTCTTAAGTCAGCCAAAGCACACACTTCATACTTGCATACTTGAATACGTGTGGTATGAGAAGAGAACAAGTAAACAAGTAAAAACTTGTGAAGTGTGTATAGGAGTGAACTGGGTGGAAAATTTTTGGAAGGACATAAGGACACAAAGTTACAGAAAAACTAAGTTTTGTTCATTCTGCTAATGCAGCAGAATTACTTCTGTGTCTTTTTTTTTTTTTTTTTTACAATGAAGAACATGAAAAACCTTCCAAACTATGTATTCAGAAATACCAGAGATGAGCCATGCCTGTGTGATGTTGTCTCTAGAAGAAGGTATTATGGCCAAGATTAATCTAATTTTTGGTCCAAGGTTCTTGGACCAACAAATTGCTGCTAAGCATAAAATATTTTACTACCAATATAAGGATCAAAGTTGAGCATTTTTCATAATATGTAGATATTGTGAGACAATTTTTGTAGCAAATCTTATCTGCATAAGCCTACCACTCAGTGGAAAAAACTTGTCTCATGGCTTTTCCTCTGTTTTCTGACTGAAGTCTGTCTTGTACATTCAGAAAGATTTTCAAGACCCCCTTATTAGAGAAGAGAACTTGTGCTAGCAAGAAGAGTATACATATCCAAATTGAAAATTCGAGACTTTGTGGATTTTACCTGTGGGATGCGTGCTTTCATTTTATGTTGAGTTTTTTTCTTTTTTTTAACTATGTGCCAACTTAACAGCATATATGCCTTCCCCCATCTTTAAGACTACGACAAATCAAGCAAGTCTGGTTGTGTTCATTAGAAGAACAAAGTGAATTTGGCATCATGGTAAGGCATCTTATATATTAGTCTGCTTTAATCTGTGCTAATTTTCACTTTTCTGTTTTTTTCTATATAAGGCAAGTGAATCTCAGGCAAGTGAATACAGTAGGATGTAAATCAGAGTGTTTGCTTCCCACTTGCATTTATCTTGGTAGAGTCACAAAAATATTGGAGAAAGAAATTGTGACAGATTGCTCTTCTATTTGAGCAAGTAAGAATATCTTGCCCTTTGTGTAGAATGACTCTAAACATGACCACACATTTTGGCAGAGAGTCTGCTACAGGTGTTAAGTGGGAAAAAAATAGATTAAGCACCTTTAAATGTAGAGAGTTGCAATGTCTTTGTTGCTTGTGCAGAACTTTCCTGCTACGGGCAGAAGTCTCATATTGGACCTTGTTTCAATGATACATCATGTTCCAGAATATCTTCCCTTCAGACAGGACAGCATCTTTTGCTCTCACACAGGAGTATGGCTCATGGATGGCTGTCCTTATATCTATATCTATGCCACCATCCTCTGCTTCACTGAGAATCAGGATACTATTTGAAGTCTTTAACTCATACAAGAGGAAGGTAAATATTTCTTTAGACAAAAGTTAAGGCACCAAGAAGTCTGTTTTACTATAGGAGATGAGAATTTAGCCAATGGCTATTTAAAACTTGAAGTGTGAGGAAAGAGGATTGTTTTCCTGCCATCAGTGATAAAGCAATATGTAGGACTAAAAGACTAGGAAATATGAACTTTAAACTCAAACATCTTTCATTTCCACTTGGTTTTATATTATTAAGGAAATATAGAGCTGTGTGAAGGCAGCTATATTGTTCCTTCATATTTTAGTTTTATTTTTCTTGTACTTCTAAGTTCACTGTAAAAGAAAGGAAAACCTTTTGGGAAAGGAAAACTATGCTGAAACAGAAAATCCTCTATTTTCTTTTCCTGTTCTAATAAGAATAGAAATATGCTCAATAGCTCTAGTGAGCTAATCCATGAGCTAATCCTTAATTTATAAGTGAGTTCTTAGATGGATGTGTAGTCATGAATTTAAAAAAATCATTTGAAACAATACGTATTTACAATCATAATTAGTTACAGAATTATCATAATATTTACCATTATTATTTTGATTTTTAAAGTGGATTTTTCTTTTTGGTAAAGATGAAAAAGAGAGTGAGAAAAAAGTTATGAAATGCAGTCAAGTACATTTTGGGTTCTTTGTGTTTAGGCAAACACTAGAGACCGTCTAAAAATGCATAGAAACCTATTGACTGCTGAAGATACATTTATTTGAAATATCATATCATGAGTACTAAAACAAACAGTACTCGAACTTTAGTCATAAGAAAAGTTTTAAAACTGTTAGCTTTTGGCTCCATTCCTCATCTACTATGAAAAGGTGAATTCTCTCAGAGTGTAGACTCACTATCACTTTCTGGAGTATACAATATATTTAGGCTAAAAAGACCATTAAATCACAAATCTTGATGGATTTTGTATAGCCCTAACCAGTTACCTCTAGATTGCTGTGTTCAACTTTGGAGAACACGAATCATCAACTTGAAATTTCAAGAACAGATAATTTACCTTAGAAGTTAGTTCTGATATAATTTCACATATCTTTATTCATACAGTATGAGGTCATGATGGAATTACCTTCTACTTTCCAGAATTTTAAGATGCTTATTACCTTGGGATTTTGAAATTGACAGATATTTGGTTTTTTCTTGCTTTATTACCGTGGACAAGCTAAATTGGAAATAAAAATCACCTGGAATATTTCTGAATTTTCTCAGCCAGGGACAAAGTGAAAGTGCAGTTATGTTTAAAGTATACAAATATGTTTATAAAATCCCTCAAAGACTTATTAGATAATGTAAAGCTTCAATTTTGCCTTAATTAATTTTTATAAGTAAGCTTAATTTTAAAAACCTGTATTTGTCTTAGTTATTGATATCTATATTAGCTATTGGGATTAAACAATGAGAAAGAAATGAAGGCTTAGAAAGCTAAGAACAAGTTGTTCTGAGCTGACGATAACCAGCAAAAAATCTCTTTAAACACAAAATTTGATCAGTAAGATATTACATATTTAAATATTTAGTGTTTAATTTTTAAATAGAGTTGACTTACGGTTTGATGGTGTCACATTTGGAAAGTGCAGTTCTTTCTACTTTTTTGAAACAGATTTTAATTTTCTGCTGAGTTCTAGAGAATCTAAGAAATAACATTTCAGCAAGCCTTTTTTTTTTTAATGCACACACAGCTTTGAATATCTATTAAATAAGTGGACACCACTATGCCAAAATATGTTATTATGCCTACAAAGTTCTTGAATGTGGTGGGTTGACCTTGGCTGGACACCAGGTGTCTACCAAGCCACTCTACCATTCCTTCTTCACAGGAAGGGAGGGAGGAGAAAATAAGATGGAAAAAACACTCATGGGTCAAGACAAAGGCAGTTTAACAAAGTAAAAGTAAAGGTTGCATGGGTGAAAGGAAAGGAAAACAAAAGATTTTATTCTCTACTTCTGATCAGCAGGTGAGGTCCAGCCACTATCTGGGAAGGTGGGCTTCAGTACATGTAGTGGTTGCTCTGGAAGAGAGATATCATAAATAATGAATAACCTTCCACCTCCTCCTTTTGTTTAATGTTTATTGCTGAGCAGATCTCATACGGTATGGAATATCCCAGTTTTGGTCAGAGGTCCTAGCTGTGCCCCTTCCCAAGATCTTTGTCATTCCCAGCCCACTGACTTTTGTGAGATAAATACTGGGAGGATGCTGTGCCCGCGCTGCTCAGAGGTAGCCGAAACACCAGGGTGTGACCCACACCCTTCTCGCTACCAGTACACAACACTGTGAGGGCTGCTGTGGGGAATATGGACTCCATCTCAGCTAGACCCGATAGGCTGAACCTAAAAAGTAGTCTCATTCAGCAACTTCAAAACAGAGTAGTCTGAAAGACATAGTTTTTCTCAATTTAAAAATTTTTGAGAAGGGAGAGAGCTGTGTCCTGGAAGTAAATTTCATAATTTCTGATTACTCTTCTCCTCACCTTTGCAACATTTCTTGCAGTTGGTATTTCTGCAAGCAAAAATACTTGAGAAAAACATGGGCATACAGAAGAATCAAGCAAAACACCATTTTCTTATCGAGAAACCACATCACAACATGGGAACTCCATGGGATTGTTGGCAAGAAATATTTGTCAAGCTGTGCCAAGAATCTGGAGCATTTTTCTTTATTTTAATTATTTAAAAAGCTGCTGAAATGCTATGGTGGCTCAAAGGAGCAATCATGTTAAGTACAATGTTTGCCCATGGAAATTTCAACCTCGTCTTGATGGCATAAGGAGAACACACAGAATGAAGGTTTGTTGAATGAAGTACTTGTCTTCTGTGTATTCTCATTTCTAGAAAAGCTGACAATATTCAAAAAATCCTAATGGGCAAATCTTAAGAAACACTGTGACAGTGCAAAAAAAAGACCCATATCTCTAATTGAGTTTACAAGAAAAGAGTGAATTGCTAAAACATATACAAATGTTGTTAACATTGAAATTTTACAGTATTGTTGCTGTCTTGCTGTAGATTCTTTTATTTATTTGAATTAGACATTTTCATCAGAAGTTCTTTTAAATGGCACATTTTGTATTCCAACATTAAGATTATTTCTTGTCTTTGAAGTGAAATTGTCAACTTAGCAGGTTAAACTTAATGCATAAAATTATTAACAATCATCTTGAAAGTTACACAACTTTCTATAATCTTCCATTCTGTCATAAAGCTTTATGGTATTTTGTTGGTCTCAATACTTTAAGGTCACATAGTGGGCAAAAAAAAAAGAAAAGAGGTGTGAAAGTTTTAGCTTGCACTTTTTATCACAACATTTTGAAAAACAGAAAGATTCTATTTCAAATAACTCTAAATCCTCAGCTACAAATAAATTCGTTCAATATATGTATTTGAACAAATTACTGGGAGAAATTAACATGGACATTACATTTCAGATTATAAAGCAGAAAAAAGAATATGATAAATAATAACTCCTGTGCTTTTTCCTTTTTAGTGATTTAATTATTGCAATTCTGCTTTATGTTCAATTTAAGTGTCAAAGCTTTAAATTAACATGAAATATTAAATGCAGTAAAACAAAATTCAGCAAACTGGATGAACTCTCTTCTCTTGATAGAGATTGTTTTTCATTCTAATGTACACAGGTTGGCAGAAAAATCAAGGGGTTGGAAAAATCAAGGGGTTAGAACTTTAATTTAATTGTACTGGCTTATTTAGTTTAAAACTTAAAGTGAAAAAGACCCCCACACTTTATTATCTCCAAATATTTTTTGCATGAAATAAAGATCTAATATATTTTGATTACATAATTCTGATCAATAGTGTTATCAGTGCAGAATATGCTCCCAAAACTGTCCAGCAATGCTATATGATACCAATGTTTCTCCTGTCAGAGCTATTACTCACTGCTCCTGAAAAATAGTCAAGAAATTGAGAAGTGATTCCTTAAGCCACTGATCTGAAAAGCTTGCAGATTCTTTCACCCAAAAGTCTGGTTTTCTTAGTAGGACATATATTTTTCTTCTAAAAATTATTTTCCTTAGCAGGAAAACGCAGCTTTAGGTCAGCAAAAACACATTAGTTATGTAGTTTTGTCTAGAAACCTGACAAAAGGAGGTTTGAAGTTTTCCTACATTGTTTATTGATGCACTTTGATTTCCAAATTGAGTCTTTATTGTACTAGATTTGTTTGTATCCTTGTTAAAGAGGTAGAAAAATGCCCAAATGTGGACCCCCCTCCCCAAACTGTAAAGTTTTAGAAGAAGGACTCTCTTGAGAGTCTCCTTATTTAAGCCATCAAATAGCAAACTAACCAACCTTCCCTCTGTTGTATCCTTGAATGGCTGATAGTTTCCAGTACATTTTTTTTCCAAAGCCTATGCAAATCCTGAAGACATCTGTAACAGAATTTTCCCAGATCTGCATTGTAGAGCAGGGAGCAGGGAGATCAAAGAATAATAATTGTAAATTCGGGAAATAAAAGCAATTATCTATGGGCTTCCATCACTAATATGGTCCTAGCTTATACACCCACTTTTTCTTAAGCAACTTTTTCTCAGATTTGTTTGTATTTTCCTTTCTCAGCACAAAACACGGTCCATTTTCACAATACTGTTTTTTTCCTTGTTCACTTTTTTACCTCCCTGTTCACAGGTTAATCATGTTACTTCCATTAGCTGTGCAAGCATTCCATCTTATTTGACTATGTTCAGGATTCTGCAAATATCCAAGGTGGATTTTTCAAAAATACTGAGTGTTAACCTCATTCATCTTCTGAAACTAACAGATAAATTGCAGTAGTGTGTCCAGTGGAGCAGATTTGGGCTGAAGTGCCCAGAGTTTCTGAATAAAATCTTCTTGATATTGAGTGAGCTTAGAAGTTTAATGCCTCATTACAAATTCTCCACTGATATAGCATTTAATTTATATAGCTCTTTCCATGTACATCTAGGGAAACAGGCAAGTTAAGTGTTGGACAGAGTGAAAATTGAAAGACCTTGAGAGGAAGGGTTTTTAAGCAAATAGGTCTTGCTGATGCTTTGCCTTTCTTTCCTCTTATCTCTTCTGATACTTGCAACAGCTTCCAGAAGAGAACAACTCCGTGACTGCAGCACAGCAGTCTCAGAGACAACAACCATCTTTGGCAATTTTCACTCTGCCCAACATTTAAATGGTCTGTTTCCCTAAATATACAGCAAAGTGAATCTTACCAAACCAAGACAGTTTTACTTGGGATATCATGAAGAAGAAAGAAGCAGAGAGCTGCCCAGGTAAGGAGCTAAAATAGCTTTGGGCAGAAGATGTAGGTTTGTAGAGATGCAAGAGGATGAGCTAGATGCTCATCTATCTCGGTGTGTTTGCAAGTTCTAATTTGGGGGTTATAAAAGCAGCCTACCTTTCATTTTGCTTCCTTTCAACCTTTAAGCATTACTATTAGTAAATGAATCTTAAAACTAAACTGTAAAAGTCGCATTAGAAGAAAATAACCCAATGAATGAGACTCATTCTTTTTATCACTTGAGTTCCAAAAGTGTGCAAAGTGTCTAAAATTGCAACTCCCAGGTATAATTCCAACTGTCATTTAGAGATGGAAAACTTCTGCAAATATCTACATGTTAAGCATAAGTTACTACACAGGTATTTGCTGTGACAGAAAGCCCATATGACCTGCAGCAGGAAATTTTCTAAGCTTGTTGACTCATAGAATACTTTTTATAATGTACACATTTTATTTTACAGTCCCTGCAGTGTTTTTGTTTCTGTAAAAACCCAGAAATTTTGGGTCATATTTAGTGCCTGTTTTGAACTCATATTTTCAAAATCATGACTAAATTATCATAAAACTAAATTTATAAAAAGGAAGAGTAGCTAAACTGTTATGTAAATTTAAGGAAAAAAAAATCACCCCAGAAGGCAATTGTTTTAGGTAAATCTGAAAAAGCAAGGTGGGAAATATTCAAGAAATTGAAAATATTACATGATATTGAATACCATCATATTACATTAATATTACATAAACATTACTGATGTATTTTCATAAGAATGATTTAATTGAAATGAATTTTAATAGATTCAGATACACTGGAATATTTTTAAATTACCATTCTTTAAACAAAATTGCTTTTCAAGTTAACAAAGCTGTCAATATCTTTCTTTTTCTTTTAATTTCTTTTTTCTCCAAAGATGGAAAGAAGGATTGTTTTCCAGAATACAGTTAACAAATTCTCTAAACTGAAGATTTAGGATTACAATCAGTTTGCTAGTGAGAATTTTGTCAGAATCTAATTACATAAAAAAATTGAGAAAAAATTATACTTATTCTTGTCCAATTTACATTTTTACAATGCTTAGGCAATTATAATACCTGTAGAATCTGAGCACTTTTATCTTAACAGCAGAATGCTGTAGCTATGATTTATGATAATGTATTCACATTCAGCAATTTCTAGGAAATTTATTTGGTGTATAAATTTGTACACTTGCAAGCCAATCTATGATTTTTCTAATATGCAGCATTGCAAATTCTTATGAAAATAGAAAATAAGATTGTTACTTTTTTTTTCTTACGTAAGTAATGATTTCAGAACATATCTGATATTTAAGTTGATATCTGATGCAGGATAGAACCTAGTTCACTCTTCCAGGGAGTTTGCATCTCCTGTTCTGTCAATAATGAAGTTGAGAGCAATTTTGAGCCTAAAATGTTTGAGCTTCTTTCGGGTCCACTGTTGACACAGATGTAGCAACTAAGTTGCATCGCTTGTGTGGGTTGGTGATCTTTTCTTTGGCCTTGACTTTTCTTTCTTACTTTCATAACAGAGGCTGAAATCTGGAGGGTAACATTTGGTCAAAAACAATTGTGACATGACATAAGTGATTTAACATAGCAAATATATCTCTGATTTATGGTTGGAGTACTGAACTACATTTTTTCTATGGCACCAAAAGGTTGAAAATTTTCAGATCTCAAGGTGCTCTTGTACTCCCCGATTAGACTGTAGTTCAACTTTCTCATTATGATGTAACCTGAATGGCAAGAAAATTCTATATGATACAGTTCAATTCACTGGAATTGTCTTCTGTCTGATGTGACAACTTCCATATTTTCCAAGTATAGAATCCTCCCAAAATGAAAGAAGATCCCTAAGCTGAATTTACTTTGGGTGAATCCAATTCAGAAGAGACTTGTGTTCATTCATTCGTGGAAATGATACCACATTTCTATTCTGTTTGGCATCATGAAGGGCAGTAGCATTCCTTCTGAGTGATCTGGGACAAGAAAGCCATATTTTAAAAATTATTATTTATTTATTTATTTTTATATTTTTTAAATTTAAATATCATCTGTCATCAAATGTCATCTATGTCCAAAGTCCATCTGTCTTTCCTTCCTTTCTCCCTTCCTCCCTCCCTTCCTCCCTCTCTCCTTCCCTCCCTTGCTTCCTTCCTCCCTTCCTTCCTTCCTTCCTTCTTTCTTACAGCGGCACTATCATGATTGAAATCATGATCAGATCCTGGGATTTACCATCTCTCTCTTTCCTTCCCAGTACTTTCATTGTGTATTGCCCACTTTGAATTCCATTAATGCCAGAAGAAAATGACATTATGGCAAATAGCAATAGGCTCTGCATATGGAGATCTAGTAATCGATTGCTAAGGAAACAAAAATGCCCACAACTTTTACCGTTTAACTGAAGCATTATCAAATCATTATAGACCAGAATAGGAGAAGAATATAAATGTTCAGTAATGTGATAGGTATTTTCCATGCTTTTCTGGAATCCTTTGAATGCACCACTGCTGGGATTTTTAATACTGAGATCCACTTTGCCACAGAAGCATGTCTGTGATATATATTTACCAACTTTTTGTTAAATATCCATACAGATTTATTAGTGTATTTGTTAATATCTCTGTCAACATGGAGAACATTATGTTCACTGTTGATTATAGATTTAAAGCTCATGAATATCCCACAAAGCAGTGGGAAATCTATGAGAAATACTATGATGTACAACCAGAGTAAATCCCTTAGGAGAGCTGTTTTTTTTTTTACTTTTGTTCCATCATCTCATGGGGAAATAGCAAGTAGCAAGGATTGATCTAAATTCTAGCTTTCATTCAAAGGAAAATACAAGGATGTACAACACACTGGCTTTGGTGTTTGGTTTTGGTTTTGATTTTTTTTCCACAGGTCCTAAAATGCTCCATTCTTGCCTATTTCAGAAATCCCTTATTAAGAATCTGCTGACATTGAATTTGTCCTCTTATGGGAGTTTCGGATACTATTAAACCCACTTAGCAAGGGAAAGAACAGGCTGCTAACAGTGACACACGATCCTCATTTCTTAGATAATCATCTGTAAGGGAGATATTTCAGAGCTATGAGGATTATATAAGTGCACCTAATTAAATAAACATTAATGTCAAATGAGTAAGAGACTCAGAAAATATGCCTACCTTATCAATTTTGAACACAAATTAACCATTAATATGTTTCACTAAGTTAATATTAAAATTAACAAACTTCATATTCAAAGTTTTTACCACCTTTTTTTTTTTTCTCTTTCCCCCCTCGGCTCTTTGCTGGTATCTATTTCTATAAACCATTGTTTCCAAATAATTTAATGAATTTTGCATCAAATTAAAACACTTACTATTTCCTTTCTGCTATTGTAAAGAAAAAGAAACAGGCCTGTTAAAACATGTTAAAACATGCTTTGAACACACTAAACAAGCCAAATATATAAGGCTACCACTTTCACTTTACATCTGAAGGACCACCTTCTTAATGTGATACAAAAAATCAATATTTTATTTTTATTGTATCCATGGAACTAGAAAACCATGTGTTTTGACACACTCTAAAGTGTACATAAAATAAATACTTGTCAATCACCAAAGCAGGTTTTAAGACTAGGCCACAGCAGTTACTCTAAAGCACAAAGGCTTGATTAAAACACAAAAAGGGAAACTGTTCTTCACAAAGGGCTGAAGTTTTCTTTTTAACCAACAAAAAAATGATTACACTTGTTTTTTCCAAACTCTAAAACTTTGTTTTGTGATTTTGTTTATTTTTGTTTCTGTTTTCCCTTAGTTTTCATTGCATGCAGAGGCTTCTAACATTCTTCTGAACAATGAAACAAATTAAAACGTAGTCAAAGGAAAACCTGTAAGATGTTGCAGACCTAATAAGCACATTACACCTTCTGTGTATGAATAAATCAAATAAATCTTACAGATTACATTTTAATATATATGAGAGGCCAAATTCTATTACCCATATGAATAATAATACTTCTGTTGATGTCAGTTGTGAAGCCCTTGTTCCTGAACTATGTTTTGGAGTTATAAAAAAAAGACCTAAAAGTGTATCAGCTTTATCAGATGAATTCAAAATTCTGAAGTAATTTCTGAAAAAGGGAACAAATAAATTTGGATTTTAAAAAGAAGTTAAAAACTTGAGCTGCATAATCTCAATTTTTCCATTTGGTGCCCTTTCCTTTGTAAATAATCTAAAACTCATTGCAAAGTCATTCCACTCTTTACCTCTTATTTTCTACCTCAATCTATACTAAATAAATGTACAGGTGAATGCAAGAATTGATTTTTTAATGTATTCTCCTGTGTACCATTGATGCCGAGGGGCTTTTTGCTTTTTGTTTTTGCTTTTTTGCCAAGTCCATGCTAGCATTCCTGAGCTGTTTCAGATTAATAGCACCCTATATTCCAGACAAAATAGAACCACCTATCTCTACAGCTTTCCATGGTTGAGAACATGCTATCACAGAGTGAAGACTGAAAGACGAATGTTTAATTCTGTGCCTTAATTGGAGAATCTTTGTAAACTATGTTTTTTGTTAGAACAGCATATACATAGAGCTATGAGATAGAGAGAAGCCATCTTTTTATTCTCTTCATCTTTGGATCTTTTTCTTTTGCTATTTTTTCCTTACCCACACCCCACCCTTACCCAAGCCTTTTGTATACTGGGCCTTTGTTCCAGGCTGGGGGAGGGACTGCCCTTCCCCCGTTTGTATTTCGGAAAAACTTTCGAAATAAAGTTTTTGCTTTTTCCCTACCTTCATAAAATCTGCCTCCAGCTTCTGTTTTGTCACTCAAAAGTGGAGGAGGGAGGAAAAAGGCAACACCATAAACCTGAAAGCTTTGAAATTCCAGGCTGATACGGTTCATTCTTCTCAAGAGAAATTTCAGAATTTCATAGTACTCTGTTACAGTTTTTAGATAAAAGGATTGGAATGTTGTAATTTATTTTTCTATTTATTAATTTCAGGCAATACCTGAGCTTTCTATATAAACAGTAAATAATAGCTTTAAATTAACTGTGAATACCACACTGATTCAAAGAATCACAGTTTACCATTTAGAATCCCTTGTAGCCCATGCATAGGTCAAAGTGAATAGAGATGAGCTAGATTTTCATCAGAGAAGTCTATCAGAATGTGCTCTAGGCTCAGTACTTCCTACTATTATGAAGATCCAGTATTAAAAATTAATTGTAAGTAATCACTAATTAATGCAACATGCATATCTGCTCAGTATGTTTTGAGTCAAATACCCATGACATAAAGGATGTTGCAAAATCATATGGGCAAAATGATCATTAGCCTTAATATTTTTATAGAGGTATTGAGAAAATTGAAGACTATCTCAAAAAAACAGATGATAAGAATGAGCAGGGTAAATGTAATTATAAATAGTATAAAGAATGTAGATTTAAAAAAAATAACATAAAATTCAGGAAGGACATAATTAAATGAGGTGGCAACTATAAATCCTAGTAAGGTATACTCTGGTCCCAAGTAATGTGAAAATGTGAAACTCTTTGGTACATTATGATTACCGAAAATTAAATTTAGCAAGATTTAAATAAGCATTTAACATTTTGAAAGAATGCTTGGTACTGTTGGGAATTAACAGGCAGAAGGGAAGAATGCATTTTCCTATTTTTAACTTCCTCTACATTCTCCAGAATCATCTGTCTAGGGGCCAACACTGTAGATGGGCAATGGGTATAATTACTACATGAACAATGGCAGAAGCCTTCCAATCCAGCATTCCCTTCAACAATGATTCAAAGGAGATACAAAAAACACTTTTTGAATTAGTATGAGTAAAAAAATTTTGAATATGATAGGTACATGCATATACAATATTGGAACATACATTTGTGAAAATTAAAATTAGAATTATATTTAAAAATAACCCAAATCTCTATGATTTAATCCCAAGAATCTAATTTTTTAGTCTTGTGAACAAAAAGAGGCCTAAGCAAAAAAAAGGTACTCTGCTTCATATAGTTCAGCACTTCATTTAACTCATTTTTGTAAATATGAAAGAACATGCCACAGTGTATCTAAGAAGAGAAATAAATACCAGGTTCTGAGACAGTGTTTTGGAGGCTTATAAAATTGAGAAAAATAGTTTATTCCACCGAGATTTATTTTATAAGTCCGTTAAACCAGATAAATCATTTAAACTAATTAAAATTCTGTCAACATTTGGATACAGATTTGTGATGTCAAACAGAATTGACACTACCTGATGCCGGTCAGAATTCTCAAGATTTTAGAAGAGGTAAGCCAGAATGTGTAGCCTCTCACCCAATCAGGTGAGCCCTTTCATCCCTGAGGAGCTCCCTTGGGCAGCATCCTGATCCAAGGGAAGGGTCCCCAGCTGCAGCCCCGCTGCTCCGAGGAGGAACGACTCAACCGACCCTCGGCAGGGCTCCGTTCAAACCCACCCAGGTGGGATCTGTGGCCACATGTGGTCACCTGAGTCCTCCTTGACTCAGGGGCCTGACCTGCTGCCCCTAAAGAGGCGCCCTGCAGAGAAGAGGGGGCCGGCCTGCACAGGGCGGTGGGCACCACACACCTGAAGCCATTGCATGGCTGGGTCAGTCACAGGTCACCTCTGGAGAGCCTTTGTCCCTGCTGGGGCAGGTGCACCGGCCACACACCGCCTGCCTGCTGGGTGGCTGCCCCTGCGACGTGTGCACCAGTACTCTGTAGCCTGCAAACCCTTCGTTCTCTATTTTCAAGCTGCATACTGCTTGGCTGCTGTGCCAAAAAAAAAGAAAATAGATTTCAGAACATATTGTCCTCCCTCAGCACTTCGTTGAGCTGGGAAAGATTCTGCTTCAAATCAGCATATTACACAGAATTTTATTTCAGGTAACAGTATGTTCGGTATCTCCATGTTAATGTGCCTGGTAGCCTTTAAATATCAGCAGAAAGGGTTTTTCTTATTGTTCTTTCAATGAGAAAAAATAGGAATTCAAGAGCAAATACAGCCATGATAATCAAATAAAATGTGCTACTGTTATAATAAATTCTGATCCAACAAGGATTAGTTGAGATAAGCAGTAGTCTTTGTGGTGCATGGGGACATCTATTGCCACCACTATCCTCACCAGCCTGTAGATTTCTGCTTTCAGTTGACTGAGCCAACTGAAAGACAAATGACTACTTCCTTTGGCCCTTCAAATTACAGATTATTTGAACTATGGTACAAAAATAATTGCTTTCACAAAACAAATGTTGTCTGGAATCTAAGATATTCCACAGGTTTATGACAGTCTGTTTACTTTGATTTATAATCAAGATGTTCTTATTACCTTCATGCTTGCTTTCTGTCACTTATGCTCCAGCCTGGATTAAGACCAAAAGTGAAAGGGAATGATACAATTAAAGGTTAAAGCCTGGTTGAACTATTTGGTTTCCATGGATGGGAAAAAAAATTAATGTGCTTATAAAATGAGTGAGACAAATTCAATGGTTATTTTAATTATATTTTTATTTATGTATTTATTTTGTTCAGGCTGAAGTTGGGAGCAATTACAGAATAAGCATAAGGTCACTGGAAAACAATATTATATATTCAAAAGGATAAAGTGCAATTGCAAGAAGAACCTAAAAGGGCACAAATGAAAAGTCACAGTGAAATTTCTTGGTGCTGTAAGGCAGAGTAGTGTGAGTGAGAATGCCATGCCATTTGGCTGTATTTGCTTTGTTACTATAGAAAAATACAGCCAAATGGCATAGTATTCAATAACTGTCAGGAAAGCTTGAGACCAGATATGAAAGTGTACCCTATGATGACTAAGGAAAGTTACGTTTCATACTGGGTTTTGGAGAATAAGCTACTATTGACTTACTCCTCCTCAGGCCCACTCCTCTGCATGAAACACTGGTGACCTGACTACAAATGTTGCTCTTAGTCTCTGTGTTTCAAGGCTAATAACATTGGGGTGCACTGCAATTTATGTAAGCTGTGTGCTTACTGTGTCAATAAAATGTCACTTAGCTGGGGTTTTCTGAACAGCACAGTGGTGATCAGTGATGATCAAGTACTTCCAGTCCTTTGGAATAGAGCTTTGTGTTTTAAACGTATGAGGCAACACACAAGCATAAATATCACTGTGTTCTCCATTCATTGCCTTATTTTGAAAATAGGAAAATGTGCACAAGGGATATGGAAAAAGACAGAAACAAAGCATTATCTATTGTAGGACTGTATTCCCTTGCATGAATTTAAGCTTAAACAAGGTGTATTCATCCAGTCATTGTAAGTCAAAGAAGTACAAGAAACTCATTTTTATGCTGACATAAATTGTATTCACATAGAACAGCGGTAACAATGTACATCCCATCCTGTAGAATACAGTGCTTTGGTTTTTTCCTAGTTTGAGGAAGGAAGAGCGTAGTGATATTGTTACAGAAATACTGCAACTGTACCAAAACCACAGACTGTACTCCAGTGTTTAACCCCCTAAGCCTGGACTTCCATTTCTCATGGGCAGCATATGCTGACGTTCTTGTATTGATGCCTTGAACTGATTAAGCCAAGAAAGCCAAGCATATGACATTCAGTTTTCTTTGGAATCAGATAGAGATTCATAGACTTCCACTGATTAGACATCAAGGGGTTTTTTTTACTGTTTTTTCAATACTCATTGGTATTCATTCAAGATGATTTTTACTTTGTAATTGTAAATCTGGATGCCTATTAGCAAGTCTCTTAAAAGAATGCTTTGATTTTGAGGGCAGCTAAATATTCACAAATACTCATGAGAAGCAAATCGGCATTTTTGAGTTATGCTACTCTTCTTAAGTATTCAAATATGATGAGGCTTTTATGAGGTTATGTCTCTTTTAACAAGCTTGAGCTTAAGTGTGAGATTCTAAAAGAACACTCAAAATATAAAATAACAAGAAAGTCTAGTTTGTGTCTATTAGGTGAATTAGTTACATGACTTATATTGGAGTATGATAAGAAATATAGCAAACACCACGTCACCAATATTGCCATTGGAAAAATATGCAGGATCAAAAAAGAGTAAAAAGCAGCACGTGAATTTTATTAAATGAAAAAATAAAGCACAAATACATCTCCTTTTCAATCCTGATTTTATGAAAGACACAAATTCAGCAAGATGAACTAGAGGGAATCTAGAACAGGCCCAATCATGTATGGAACAACAAAGACAATACTGTTCCATAAGAACGAAGGATGGAAGGAAAAACTGAAGTTTAGCAAGCTTAATGACACAAGCTCATTAACCACCATGGCTAAAATATCCCACATACATCAAATTGTTCATTCTGCCATGCACAGAAGCATTGTGAGATCACAGAACAAAAAGGTCAAGGTCTAAACTGAAAGGTTTTCCAAGAATTATGGCTTAAGTGCCTGATGATGCTCTCCTTGAAAGCCTTCTGTATCTGGAGTGATGAGAAACAGCAGTGTAGTAGAACTGAGGTCCAACTTATGCCACTTAGCTGAAAAAATTATCCACTGAACTTTTCTCTGGTTTATCAAGACCAAAACCATTTCTACATGTAGAAACAAAGGAATTCTACATTATTTTGGGAAAAGATAAGAGATTTTATTGGTTTGTCAAAAGAAAACTACTCTCATTGTAACTAGATAAATACCCCAATAAAAACTCAGTAACTCAGAAGGCAAATATGGATTTTGTTATGCATCAGCTGTTTCCTGAAAGACTACATCTGTGTTCAGGAAATAATAATTTTCCATAGAGACAAAAGTGATAAGAAGCAAGCTTGTTTTTAACTGAAAAGACACCGAACAAGAAAATTCACATGTAAAGTAAAATAGGTAATTTATAAATCTCAGACTTTTGTTCACGTTGTCTATTAATTTAATTTCCTAACTCATATGGACATTGAAGAAAAAGTTATGTTTTTCCATCTCATTTGATTAAGAGATGAAATCCAGGCCATTTCTAAATTGTTTGTTTTGGTGGGTGCTTTTAGTAGGCTTGTTTTTCTGTTGCTTGAGGTGTTTTTTGTCTTAAGAAACTGCAGCATTCCTGAAAATGTTGTATTAAGAGAAGATGGTAATCACCTGCATATCTAGACTGCTGTTCGATGAATAAGACTGTCAGCTCTCCCTGCAGTTCAGTCATTTGTTAACTGCATGTGTGACATTTCCTTAAAATCTGTAAAACCACCCATTAAAGCATTTTGTTTTAATGTATGAGCTCTGTGGGTAGAAAGAGTAAACCTTAGATTTACTCTTTGTTTCAGGTATAAAGTGAAAATTTAACTTTGAATGGAAGATATAATATTTGCATTTTCAAATTTATGTCTGTTTGACACCCTCTGGGCCATGACAAGTACCAGATGCTGTCAATACAAATTACAACACTTACATAATACTGTGACATACTTGAGTGAATTCAAGCATTCATCTCAACTGACTGCCTCTTACAAGGGCAACCCCTTTTCCTATCTGTCCTTCTCTCTTCTCATATTATCTTTGTTTAGAAAAATTAGAATAATGTATTGCCTATGAAAATCCCTTTTCTGGAATGTAGTAGATGAGTATCTTTGCTTTCTCCTGGAAATTCTGTTCATGAAGATCTTTTATCCAGAATCCTATGGATGTTGATACTAAAGGCAACCATGCAGTGAGAGTGGTACATTTCAATCTTGTCTTTAGAATCCATGCATTTTACTGAGAACTTTTCCCTTTCTTTGTTTTTTCAACAATTTACCTCAGTATTGCACTCTGAACAAACCTATTTGCCAAAAATAATATCATCTTCTTTTGCTGGGCTTGGAATGGTGATACACAAGAAAATAGGTACCTTTCCTTATTTCATTTTAAGCAAAATTCAAAAGAAAATAACAGAACAAAAGGAAAAATAAGATAAACATCAAGTGAACTCACTTTCTGCACTGTACATTTATATTCAATTACAGATCATGAGAAGAGTACCATTAAACTATCAGCAATAATCAGGATGATGACTACAGTGGGAGGTTTTTTGCTCCCTATTGGGAGTAGTACTGAGCTCAAGTTGAATTAAATACGAGAGAGGGATAAAAAATGGAATACCTTTTATGACAGGGTCTGGAACTTACATGGATTCACCAACTACTGCTTATCTTAAATAATTAATATTATTCTCTCCAAATGGCTTACCTTAATCAATGCAAGGCTGTCTCAAGACACTTGTTCCAAATTTTTAAAATCATTGGTCAATAAAAGAAAAACTCAGTTAAGACAGATGGTTAAATGTGCCTGAGGAATGAAAGTAGAATTGAATATCATTATTATGAAATTCATTAATCTAAATGGCTTTGTTGGTTTGGGGGTTTTGCTTGTTTGTTCATTTTGTTTTGTTTTGTTTTAATTTAAAAAAAAGTGCTAATAGTATATCTGAAAAATATATATTTATCTTAGGAATCCCACCAGTACTCTGTGATAGATATTATATAATTTCATCAGGAATTTTAATTGTTAACATCAGAAGCATTTTTGGAATTAATTTTTCAATTATTCACTTTTCCTAAAAGTGTATGAACATAAGTGTATGAACATAAGATATATACAAAAAATTACCCACATGGATGCATGCTAGATACAAGCTGTGTCAACAAAGTGTTCAACTGAAGCTTTTGGAAGCAGCTGCTAAAACTTATCTACAACATCAAGTCCATGATAATAATGCAAATTGTGTAAGGCAAGCAATTAGAAACTAGGATATCAAGACTCCTCAAAAAAAGAAACAAAATTATAGAACACAACTTCTTCTGAAGGGCAACTTTGTTCCAATATTACTACTCTTTTGCACAGAGAACAGCTGAAATTTATCACAAATCATTCCAGGAGTGTTAAGCCCAGGTGGTAAAAGAATTCTGGTCTTAAAAAATGCCATTAATCATGGGCAAATGAAAAAAAAATATTCTTTCTCTGTAAATAGTATTCAAAGGGCAACATACAGGAATATTTTCATTTCTTTGTTTATCAAGTTTTGAATTTTTCATGCCTGACAAAATATCTCTAGATCACCAGAGGGTAGGCAAACTTGCTGCAGAACTTTCTTGCTTATCTAACTCTACATAAGTAGCATCACCAATCACTCTGAATATCCCTATTGAAAACAACCTGGCCATCTTCTAGAGGCAGTGTATGTTATTCTTTAAATTGCCAGGAATATTTCATTGAGAGTCCTCCTTAGAATTTTTCTTTTTCTCTCATTAACTTCTGTTGCCTTTTTCAATATACCTTTGTTTGTTTCACAGGTGTCTTTGGCTCTGTTTCTGTATTTCCCTTCCAGATACCACTCTTACTCTTCTGCCATATTGTTTCAGGCTCTTACCAGTTTTGAGCAAAAATAGAGGATCTGAAAGTACTCATCTAATATGAAGTCTGAGCAGGTTATAAAAATTAACTTTCTTTTTATTTTTTTTAATGTAACAGGTATTTTCCAACCACAAGACCTCAGTCTGATGTCTAGTTAATATCACCAGGAGCACACATTGGTACAGCATTATGGTTGAGTAATAACTCACTACAGGAACCTTGTCTCTACTAAATTCTTTCAGTACATATTTTCCACTTTCCTTATACTGCAAGACCTATTATTGTAAAACACAAGTAATTACAATCCAAATTCTTATGTCAAGTGCTCCCAAACAAAGTAAATGTTCATTAGTAATGGGTTCTTAACTGCAAAAAAAAAAAAAAAAAGCATAATAAAATTAATGTGGGCTTATAATTTAGACAGTGGCACCTAAAATTATCATGGTCAATTTTCATACAGGCATTGTAGGCACTTAAAGTCCTCCTAAAATACAACTTGGCAAAGACAACACACAGTTAGCCATAAAATGGCAAGCTGTAGGGCTGTACAGGATAGTGGGAGACGAGTCATCCCGAAACAGTATTCAGTGTCAGTGACTCCCATCTCACTTGGGGAGGATCAAAATTTAGAACCTTGAAACTCCTTTCAGAGAGCCAAACTACCACAGAAGATTACCAGGAGAAACTTGTTTATTTGAAAGGCAGCATTTCTTGGATTTAAGTGATTTTCTGCTGTCATGCAGAAACCCTGTAATATGGAAAAGAGGAAAGTCAGTCTGGCAAGCTTTCTATGAAAGGTTTTCAACCCCTATACTGAGTTGGACACCCAGAGAAAACCTGACTCAAAAAAGAATCTTTACTACCAGATTTTTTTTGCCAAACAAGTTGTAATAACCATTTTAACAGCAGGAACTATCATCATTTCAGGTCTATCTCTCATGTAGATTGTTTTCTGCAGTATTATCTCCAAATTTTCCTTAACTGAGACATATAAAAGTGAAATTAAGTGAATTATAACCATCTAAATATTCACAGTTTTCAACATGTTAGAGCACTGGCTTTACTTTACCTGCATTCCCATCTTCTGTTTACATACATCTACATATGTATTTTAAAGACAGAAAATAAATTTGGTTGCTATATTCTAGATAGTAGGAAAGGGATATATATATTAGACCAATTAAAATATTTCCTCTGTGATCATGATTCCTTTGTATCTGCATGGGTGTTCACAGGACATATTTCTCCACGACTGTCTCTATTCTTTTCCCCTGTTGATAATTGTGTCATACCTTTGTAAAACTACTCACTTTTTTCTGCTTAATCCACCTCACTGCTATGGTCCATATTATTGAAATTCCTCTTATTTAACACATTAAAAGCTCAGCACATCCAGTCTTTTCTTCAACACCTCCAGGCATGGCGACACCACCAGCTCCCTGGGCAGTCCATTCTAATGCTCAACAACCCTTCCAATGAAGAAATTCTTCCTGATGTCCAATCTGAACCTTCCTTTGTTGCCTGGGGGAAGAGGCCAACTACCACCCTGCTACACCCTCCTTTCAGGCAGTTATAGAGAGTGAAAAGGTCTCCCCTGAGCCTCCTCCTTCTCTCCAGGTTAAACAATGCCAGCTCCCTCATCCATTCCTCATATGACTTACTATCTAGAGCCTGCAGAAAATGGACCCTTATTAAAAATTTGAAATTTATTTTTGAATCTATATATGACTGGGAAATGTAGCTTCATAGCCTCCAGAAGCATGCTTCTACTTTTTGCATACATTCAACTGTTTCTACCTCCAAACTTCAAAAAGTAGAATTAAAAGGTTAGCTGACTACTATATTTTCCCCTCTGTCAATGGAAAATAAAACGTACCTGAATACAGAAGATAGAAGAGTTCAAAAAGCAGTGAGATTACATGCAGAAGTGCATCAAACAGCTAAAATGCCAATGAAGATCATATTTTGAGCAGAATAAATAAAAGGAAAAAATATGTCTTCTTGATGTCATCTTTCCATTTTGCAGAACATACCTGCTCAGTTCTCTTGTTCTTTTGAGATAATAAAATCCAGTGTGCTTGGTATTTATTTTTCTGGAGAGACTGGGAACACTAATATTCTTAAACCTTGTTATGAATCCATGGTGATTTGCTGCTCAGGCCTCAGTTTCAATAGAGATAAGTTGAAACCATCACTTGCATTTTACAAGTTTCACCATAGAAGGCTATTTTTTCAAATATGCAGCCTAGAATTCAATGATCACTCAATTCAGGGATACTTTAATTACAGCATTAATAATTTAAAAAGCCCATCCTACATATCTGTGCGTGTCAATAATAACGTACATATTTGTGTTACCAAAGCAATGCTGTAAACTCTGTTGGATATAGTTTAAAAATAATGGCAAATGAAACAGGTATTTGTTTTGAAATATGAATGTGTTATTGAGTGATTTTATGTGGCAGCTCTGTATCTATCATAGCTGCTATTTAAGTATCAGCATTTTCTCTACATAATTCTGAAGGTGCAATAACAAGATATTATAATATATTTAAACATAAGCATATACCTGACATGCTTTGGAAGCACTTAATATTAAAAAACATCTGAGGTGCTAAAATAAAGGCTAAATGCAGATCTCTCACTTCACTGTAGAAATTTTCATACATCTTGACTAAGGCTACTTTCATCCTCCTTCAGGTTAAAATTTCTAGGTGTTAATCTCCTTATGTACCTTAATATGCATACCTAATAGCAACTTTAATTTAAATGGATGTATTTTGTGGAGATTAATGTCTCTAACAGCCCAATAGCTTCTGTGTGTAAGCTTCTGTTTCTGCAAATAAAGGATTAAGTCCTGTTCATCACTATGATAAACAGCTCATAAATAGTAGTAGCTTGAAGAGAAAACCCACTGATTACACATTTTCCCCACTCTTGTGGATGACTGTGCATTTTCTTTCAGGGCAAGACACGATTATTCTGACCAAACATTTGCAGGTTTTGGCTCTATGCTGACAAGCTTTCCCAATCTTCATTAAAGTGTAGCCAAAAGCTTATTAAAACACATGGATAACAACAATTAACTTCAGTGTGCTTTCAGGCAAGGTTTGAACTGGATTTCAATTGTAATGCCATCAAAGAAGCTGTGCTGGGAGTTACCTATACTGCACATCAGAAATGCAAATGTGCTTCACAGAGTTCTATGAAATAGCTATATTATTTGTCATATTTAATGCGTTTTAAGGTCATAGAAAAATATAGCAGCAATAAAAAGTCATAAAGTGGTGAGATACAGTGCACTCTATATTGCACAGTATATTGTTCAAATGACTCCAAGAGGCTAGCCATAAGTCATAAGAAGGAATAGGCTAAATGATCCAGAAAAATTAAGTTAGTGGTGCCCATCAACTCAAGTACTTCATTCTCAGAAACAAATGTTAAATCTTCCCAAAAGTCAGTCTAAACCAAACTTTTCAGGGAGAATAAATACTAAGTTAGTTATCAATTTTTTTCTCCCTATACTCGGGCATAATCTTTATTCTGCACTATGATCCAAGTATTATGCTATACTCTGAACAGACAAACTGGAGGTTTTTCATGTGTCCTCTATTCAGATCAATGTCCTATTGCATTTAATATTCAGAAAATGGATCCTAAAATACAGATGTCACAATGCACTAGTCTGCATTCATATTTGTTTAGCAGCCTTTAAATTGCACCACTTCTGAATGAATAAAGGAGGATGATCTATATGGTAAATTTTAAAATGCGCTACGTTTCTATCAAAAACAAGCAAACAACCAAAAAAAAAAAAAACAAACCCTAAAGAACCAGGGCTTAATAAGCAAAAATGCCAATCCATGTCATATTTTGCAACACATCCAGAAGGAAAAAAAAAACCCCCAAATTTTGGCAATTATCCATGGTATATTTAATTCTTGTCTATCCATCTTCATTTGCTTAACAACCAGCAGCTACATAGTTCCTCACCACTGGGTTGTTCTGTGCAGTGACTAAGTCGGGGTCAGGTTGCAGTCAGACTGCAGAATCCCTGGGGCTGGGAGCAGTGGGAGCTCCCAGTACAGCTGTACAGGGCCTGTCCTACTCTCATACTATAGAGAAAAACACTTTCCTAACATAAGTATTCCAAAGTGGAATATATCCACCTGTAATGAGAATTCAGTATAGCAGAGCAATAAAAATGAATTTATTAATCTATTAAATGGTGCTTGATATTATTTGCAATTTATGGCAGAATTCTTTTGTTGTTATGACCATGAGTACTCCTTTTATTAGCTGTAGCTAGAGAAACTATTTTTAAATTAATATGTGGAAAATGATGAGCAGAATGGAATTTTAATTGTTTATAATTAATAGCTATGCAGTTAATAGTGTATAGAGTTAATAGTTATTAGTTAATTGTTAATAGTTTAAAGTCAGCAATGTGGACAGTGGCACTGAGCACACCCTCAGCAAGGCTGCTGTCACCCAGCTGTGTGATGTGGTTGACACACTGGAGGGAGGGGATGCCATCCACAGGGACCTTGGCAGGCTTGAGAGGTGGGCCTGTGCAAACCTCATGAAGTTTGTTGAAAACTTCGTTGAAATTAAATATAGTTCAGCAGTAAACCTAATGACAATTTATTTCATTTTATTTTCAGGTACATTTCAGAATTGGGTTTCCAACTCAAAATAAAAAGCAAGGTGTGTCCTGTGATATTATGCAGCTCATCACTAACAACTAAATTGCAGGTCAGTGAAAATAGCCATCATTGTATCCCCTTTATAGCAAGTGTTTGCTTTGAATGTCATCTAACATTCTTAGCAATAATATGTTTTGATGTAAGAAAGTAGAGCTCAATTGTGCTGAATAATGTTTTGAAAATAATGATCTGTTGCTTACAGTGCATGTTGCTCTTAAAATTACTGGTAATATTTGTATTGCTATCCCTGAATCTCCAATATTGCATTGATAAGTCTTCAAAGTTGTACTGAGAATATTTTTTCCTGAACTCTGGGACACCCCAAAGTGATAGCAGATTATGTATGTAGACTTAGAAACAATAAAGAGAAGGGTAGAAAATTGCCTTCCTCTTTTCACTTACCTGCCGTGACCAGATTTTACATTCCCACTTTTCCTGAATCAGCTAGCCTTGCACTCAGATAGCAGATACTTTTCAAAAGAAATAAATATTTCAATCTCTTTAAAAAATGCCAAGGAAGAGAGTAATAATATCCATTATCTGAGGGAACTGGATGTTTTAGGAAAAAAAAAATAATGCAAACATTTCTGTAGACCACTCCCAATGGATGCAAGTCTGTATTCACGAGAGACTTGGTCACTGTAACTGAAAATGTGACTCTTTATGTCCTTCTCCATGACAGCTTTTGTCAAAGATGTAATTTTCTCAGTGATGCAGTGATTTTGAAATAAAATGTTTCATTGTTTCTTGTTGTTATTTTTATTCCTATTTATGATATTTTTCTGTTCTTTGTTTTTCTTCAGCAGGAAGAGTTATGCGATTCATTGTACAGACAGTGGGGTTAATTAGTGAATTATATTTGTTTGGGATGGGAATTACTCTATTCACTCCCATTTGCATAAAAGACTTTTTCCAAATACAGACATTTTCTTCAGTGGTCAACATCAAAATGTTATTTTCTCTTTAAATATAATTAAATGAACAAGGGTTAAAAGCTTACTATGTAATGCACATGACTTTGAATGCCTCCATACAATTGATACATTGGATCTCCTTCTGATTTAAAGAATAATATTCTGCTATTCTTCATAAGATTATTTCTTTATTACCTCAAGAAATTGCATCATTTGTGCTTTTGAGTTGGCTTTTGTGCAGCATCTTATTGCCACTTGTTAAGATTTTACATACGACAACAATATCTAGTAGATGTTTCTTCATATGGTCACTACGGAAAGCAGCAATATGTTAACCCAAACTATATACTCAGACCTTTGGGGCTATCTATGTCTAGGTTAATAGATGAAAATCCCTATAATAAACCCTCTAAAACAAATTATTTCAGCAGAGTCAGTATTTAATTTTGAGTCTGTCCAAAGGAAGAAAGTGATATATAAAGAAAGAAATATGCTCCAAAATGTGTTGCAATTTTGTTAAATTTTATGGCCTAATCTCTAAGTTCATTGGTATTTATTGAGTGATGAGTGTCTCTTTGCTTAAATTTTCTTTAAGAATCAAGGCTAAATTTAAATTGCCATAAGAAACTACTGACTTTTTATCAATGTGCAATAAAAATTACAAGTTTTAAACTTTGATCCAGAAGTTTCCTTAAACACAATGTGTTGAATGGGACAATTCAGATATATAAATTTAGGAAAAATCGTTATTGTGTATTGATAAATACACTGAAAAAATTCCAAATTATATGTGTCACCTTAACATAGCAATGTTACTCTTCTGCCTACCGTAATGCTTTAATGTTTCAGCTAAAAGAATAAAATATACTTGAAACCAAAATTAGGCTGTTATGGTAGGTAAAAGCACAGCTCCCAGAGGCAGCCAACAGATGCAGTGGTTTGCACAGAAATTTCTGGGCTCTGCTTCTTTCAGATTTTCTAGAGATCTAGTCAAGATTTCTGGGCACCTTGCCTGGGATACGGGAACTCCTGGGAACCCTCTGAGGATTTCTGCTGCTAAGGCTAAAAACAGAGTATGGGTAGCCCTAGCAACTCCTCATGAACCTGTCATCTGTCCTTGATCAAGGCTTTGTTCCAGTTAACCCTGAACAGGGGAGGATCAAGCTCTCTTATCTTGTCTAAGCGCCAGGCAGTTTATGCAGCAGGGTGCAGGCAGGGTTTCACCCCAGCTGGCAGCTAAGCACCACACAGGCACTTGCTCACTCACCCCCGGAGGGATGGGAGAGGCCATCAGAAGGATGAAAGCGAGAAAACCCAGGGGCTGAGATAAATCAGTTCAATAGGTAAAGAAAAAGTCACTCTCACACAAGCAAAGTAAAATAAGGACTATTAATATTAACTAAACTAGAGGGAAAATCTGTTTTCTCCCTGCAATCAATTAAATGAAATACCTGTGACAATAATACAGGCTACTTTGCAACAAGGCTTCTAGGGCATCTGAATAGACTTACTACAGTCCTTTATCTTGAAGTAACACAGAATACATAGTAAAGGTCTTGGGCTTTAAGTAAAAGTTTTGTGAAATACTGTTTCTTGGATACTTGTAGATGCATCAGTAAATGAAACAGAAAATAATCTGAAATTACCTGTAAGTATGAACAGTGACATAACACGTCTTTATTTGCAATTCCATTTTCAGTGTTATTTATGCCAGTGTCACTTTATAGACGTGGTCTGTGTAGTGTAGACACTTTGCTAGGGTACAGAATCAATATGGTCTATTATTGCAAACCAAGATGTTCAGCAAGGTTCTGGATTTTGCTTGAGACTGTATAGAAAAACATGGAGTGATTTGCATGATAAACTTTGGTTCTTTGCCTGTTGCACCTTCCCTCTCTCTCCCCATTTGACAGCTACTTGAGATTACCATGTCTCCTAATACCTGACAGTAGCAATGTCTAGGAAAAAGAATGTAAGTAAACACAGATTTCCCTAGGCATTTTATCCTAGCTTTACAGCTAGCAGGAAGTTTTGGATAAAATTGAAGTGTGTTAAGAAAATGAGGCTTGTGGCCTAAGAGACAACTGATATAGTAGAAAGGAAATATAAAAATATGCATTTTGCCTTATTTTTTGGCCAAAGGGACATGGGTCATACACACCAACTGAGTCTTAAAGAAGACAATTGTTAAATTTCTAAACCAATTTATGTGTTTGATGTAATTTATTCCTGGTAATATTTAATGGCTAGAGACCAGGATTAGACTATTTTTAGAGTAACCTACATAAATTTGCAGTCTTTTTAACAACATGCTGTGAGGGTACATATGTGTGACATATTCATAAAGCACATCCAAATACCTTAATGAGCACTTATCTTACTGTCAACATGTCTGTGCCCCTAATTCCAAGCTGATGTTGTAGATACTGCTTCCAGGAAACCAAACTCCATTTTTTAACAAGGGCAGTGAATGACTTAATGTTTGCTGAGTTAAAATTTGTGAAGAAAACCCATGTCCCTAAAATACTACTTTAATTTATAGCAAATTGGTCCTACTCTGAAATGCTAAATTCAAGTTCTCAATCTTCTAAATTCTCAGTGGGCCAGATGAGTTAGTTAATGGGTACAAAATTGTTTTCAAGGATTCTGTTAGATGTCATCCTGCCATTTTATATGCCATTCTTCCTGTTTGTTCAAAACAAACAAGTAGACTTTCAAGCAGAAAGGAAAAATCTATATCTGAATCCATTTCAGAATAAACTATACTTCTTTCTATGAAAACAAACTTTTTAGTTTTTTTCTATAAACTTATATTGCTCTACAACTATTCTTAGGAAGCTTAACTAAAATAAAAGTCTCTTGCTATGATTAGAATATTTATTTGTATCTGTGTTGTTTGTATATTTATTCCTTTTCTCCTTCTTTGATCCTTTTTTATTTTTATGCCTGGAAAAAAACACTGAAAAAGAGAACCAAGGTAAAGTTTCAAACAATTCAGAGGATATAAAATATTTCATAATAAAAATATAAGCATAATTATTTTGAACATGTTTATACAATGTTATGATTAAAATAATTTTTGAGGCTTATAACCAAAAAGTTAAAATAGCATTCAATAAATCAGTGCCATATAGAGTATGTATGTGTCATTTAATCTTCTTTAACCCAAAGGGATTAAAATATTTATAAGCTTTGATATATAATGTCAGAAATATTTAACATATTTATTAAAATTGTTTACAGATTTGAGAAATTATTCTATATTACCAAATACACTTTTCACCAAAATGCCAAATATCAAGAATGAATAAGGGGTTAAAAGAAGATATTTTATTAGTAGTAGTAATTTTTTATTTTAATAAAGTATCAACTGTTTAAAAAAACCCAAACTCTAAGGCCCAACTTCTGTCTTAAATTGTGCTCAGTCAAAACTCATCAAAATCAATGAATGATGAAATAACTGAGAGAAATATGTTTCTTATCTGCTTATCCTTGGTTTATGAGTTTTCATTAATTCATATCCATGTATTTTTCTCTGGGAAAATGTTGTAAATGTAGCACTACAGGGTGCTGATATATTGATTAACTGAATGCAAGGTGCAGGAAGAAGGCAAGTGCACGGGGGTATAGGAAATACAGGCTTCATTGTTCACTTACACTGGTGTGCTGTGTAACCCCAGCAATCGTTCTGCTGTTCCATGCTCCTTCTTTTATAACTCCTTCTCTTCTGTTTAGAAAACACACTCTTTGGCATGGAATATTGTGTCTTAAAATTTATATCCTGAGCACAATCATAATTTTCTTTATTATGGTTTCTAGGTGGGTCCTTAACACAAGTAGCACAGAAGAAAAACATTTTACTTAGTTTCTCTTTTCGCCAAATCTAGTGTTTTAAGTGCAATCAGGCATGTACTATATAAATAAAATTAAAACAAGTTAATAATTACCTTCTCTGTTATAGTAATCTCCCTTGTTCCTAATTTCAAGTTTTTTTGTAAATGGTAAAAAATATTTAAAACATGAAAGCTTGAGTTCCAAGAAATGCTAACTAATTAAGGAAAACTTAAAGACAAACATACATAAATTTTAAAATTTATTCATAAGAAATTCAACCAAAAATATTAAAAAGCTATATTTGAACTGCAGTATTCAACTAACAGTTGAAAAAATGCCAGCAAAACCCCCCAAATCTTTGAATAGAATATTCACTACCAGATTGTTTTCTCAGCTCTGATTTGAACTAAGACAGTATTGAGAATGGTATTGAAGAATTGTAAGAAACATTTAAATTATTTATTTTAATTGAAAACACAATGTAAGATGTTTCCTACAGAAATTCTTTTGTTGCAATTCATTGGAGACTTCCTCATCTTTGGATTTGTTGATGGGAACTTAGTGACATGACTAAGTCACAGGAACTGAATACTCAGAATGAAAATACTCTTGTTCAGTTAAGAATTCTATAAAATACTGAGTATAATTGGAAGCTTCCAAAACCAAAACCTCAAACCTTTATTCTGCCAAAAATCTCTGACAAAATCCAAGGCAGTGTGAAGTTTGCCTAGAGAAGACCACTTTATTTTTGCCCCTGACCATTAAAAGCAAATTCTTTGGTGTTTAATGGCACAAATGCTAAAGAACTTGATCTATGCAGTGCTATTGACTCCATTCAAAAATCATGGAAGGACTGCAATGTGATCTTAATTCATTAAAATTTCAGTTAATCTGTTCATGCTTCTTTTAATTTGCCTTTGAAAAAGGTCTTTAGAAACTGGATTTTCACTGCTATCTTCAGCAGTGTGGCCAGGATCTTCCATTTTCCTAGGTAGTGCTATGCTGTGGTCTACTGCAGTTCTGAAAAGAGCACAAGAGTGCATGAGAAGCACTAATATGTCATAATACCATTCATGAGTTGGACTGAACAAATATACTTTTGAAATGGTACACTAGTGAAGAATCCTTGTAATGCCTTTGATGAGGGTGTTCTATTTAAACAAAACCTTCTGCAAGACAATTTCATATATGACATTTTTACAATACATTTTACCTGATGATTCCAGTTCCAGATCTAATGTGTTTAGGAAACTAGTTATTAACAAGTATTAGACTAAGAAAGAATACTTTTGTTTTGAAGGTAACAATACAGAGGAACAAATGTATTTGGAAAAGCCATGCTCTTGACCTTAAGGAGGCCAAAAGACCCACAACATAGGAACACAAAATGCATTGGTTTTGTTTGTTTTGGACCCCAGGAGTTTATCTAGTGATTGTTTTTTGATTCAGTATTTGTAGGCTGATTCTCTATAGTTCACTGGAGAAATAATTGCCAAGGGTTCTATTTTCTTAATGGAGAGATAAGTGCATGAAGGCATAATTTAAGTGAGTCAAAATACACACAAAAGTTACTTCTACAGAATTCATCAGGTTTGTTTGATTCTTAGCTATAATATGTCATTAAGGAGGTTTATACTGAAGTTTTGGAATACTGTTAAAACTGATGGTGCTAGATATTTTGCAAATGACAAAAAATTGTCTGACACCAAAAATTATGCACATTGATGGTTGATGAATTTTTTTAATTTTTAATTCTGTCTATGTTTAGAGAGTTGGACTAGACACTTGTCTGCTTATATCCTTCTAATAGATTTTTGGAGAGCATTTTTTGTCTTCAGTTTTACACCGTCATATATGAAAACTTGATTTCATGTGAAACGTAAGTTAAGCACCACATATTTCAAGAAAGCAGTTGTCTCTTTTTTGAAGAATTAAGTTGTGCCAATAAAAAAAGTATAACTCAGGCTTTCATCTTTAGATTCACTTTCTCAGGTAAAGTAAGCACAGTTTAACAGAAGTTTTTACTCACATTGGATCATAAATTAAACAGGCAAACAGAGAACATACTCAGGTACTGCCGATATTTTATTCATGACTCTACAGGTTAATGAATCGCATAATTTACTGTGTTTATTAGTAACTTCATTATGATTGTGTTTATTTAATTAGTTGCCTAAATGTAGCACATCTAAGTGTCCTTCAACAACACTAAAACAGAGTTTTAATTTTGTGGACTCTCCATCCCTTGAGGTGTTCAAGACCAGGCTGGATGGGGATCTGAACAACCTTGTCTAGAGAAAGGTGACCATGCCCATGGCAGAGGGGTTAGAAGTGGATGATCTTTAAGATCTCTTCAAACTCAGGCCATTCTATGGTTCTGTGACTCTATATGCTCTTCTACATCTTAAAAATATACCAGGTATAAAAAGTCCACCCTAAGCTCTGTAGGTGACAATGGTTCAACTTTAATGTAAAAGTTAAGTGTTTCCTCCAGCTTTCTCTCCTTGTTTTGTTCAATGATTTGCTGAAAGCTGCCAGTAGAGGTTATCAGCATCCTGAAAGTAGGAGGGGAAAGTCAGATGGCAGGGCAGGAAGGAAAAAAGGAATTGTAAATGCTTTTCTTCAAAGACAGTTGACAGAGAACTTTGATCTAGTTTATACATAAATGGAGCTTTGAAGAGCTTAGATATTCCCTACCTAATTGGGTGCCAAAGTTCATTATTATGCTCACAGTCACTGACTATTCCAAAATTTGATATTTTTTTTCTAACATTGATTTTTATCTAAAAAGTGCTGCAATGACTTTCCCAGAGGCAAGTTCCACCTTCTGGAGTACAAAGCATTATTTTTGATTTCTCAAAGTAGTAGAGTACAGTATTTTTTTCTTTTTGTCATTGTAAGCTTTGGGTTTGTTTTTTTAGGTTGTTTTTTTTTTTTTTCTCTAGTGAGATATCATTTGAATTATATTTTAAGACTGGAATGCAAGGGGAACTACTCAGATATTATTGTGTTTGCAATGTATTTTCCTGCTGAAAAAGTGAGGTGGTAAGTTTTAGCTCACAGTGTCTGCTGTTGAACAGGACTTCAGTTCTGCTAAAATTGAATTAAATTGAAATTTTAAAAGAATAGCTTGTTGTTTTGGGTGTCTCTCATCCAGCGCCTGCAGGGAAATACCATCTCCTCTGTGCTCTCTTCCACAGGCTGCAGGAGAATCTCTGCACTGCCTAGAGCACTTCCTCCCCTCCCCACGCCTTTGCTGACCTTGGTGTCCACACCGTTTTTTCTCAGACTTATTTTACCTCTCTGCTTGACTTTCTGGCACTTTTGCCTCTTCTTAAATATGTTCTTACAGAGAGGTTTTTTTCTCAGCTCCTTTGGGAGCTGCTTTTTAGTTTGCAGCCTTACAACTAAAATTATTTTCCTTGTCTTTGTTGTTTCCTGGGGTTGTTTTGGAGGTATTTTTTACATCATTCTATTCATTACTTATTCTTCAGCCCCCATGATATTGTCCCATTCTGTTCATCAGAAACTATTTTTCTTAATCGGTTCTTGCTATATCGTCTTTCCTTTGATCTCGTCAGTTAAAATCCAAATGTGTTTCCCATATTCACCTTTTGAATTGACCTATCTGTGATAGGTGATTGATCATCTGTGCATTTTATTGCATCAAAAATAATGTCTTCCTTTCAAATGTGTTTTTTCTTATATCTCTGTGAGGTAGGATATTCTCTGGAATACCCTACTTGCTAACTCCCATGTTTAGTGTGTTGCCTCTCCGTGACATCATAAAAAATGTACTTCCAAACTGAATGTATGGAGACAGAAGAGGAAGAAAGCCTCCAAAATCTATTCAATAAAGATGTCTGCATAACCCTATGTTTATTTACAGTATTTCTTAATCTTACATTTTGATGTGTATTTGTCCTCACCACATAACAACATATTCAAAACGGCAAATATAAGTAATTTACTCAAATTCAGACAACACTAGAATAATAATCTTTTCAATTTCTTATTTTGAACCAAGAAAGCTGCTGTTATCTTATGGACTCATGCATTTTTTGGAAACATGTAAACAAATTAATTCAGAAAACTTGCTTTTTACCCTAAAGTAAATATCAATGGTTGTGTAAGGAAACTTGTATTCAGGGTAAATGAGTAAACAATCCCATTTCAAAACTACTCATTTGTGGTTGTGATTAATTAGTGTGAGTAGTAATGAGGTATCTGAACTAAGAGTACCAATAATTAAATTGATTGCATGAATTTGCGGATTAATAAAATCCAATTATTCTCACACGTAATTTGCAAAAATTTTATTTGTATCTCCTTTATAATATGTTTGCTAATGCCATCAGAAAATAAACAAAACAAGCTAATTGTAAATTAATATGAAGTTCAATTAAACCTCCAAACCCTGCCAAGCCAGCTTTGTGTACAGATTAGTTCAAAGTCCTTATTTATCCATGAATGCACTCATAGCTAATGGACACAACAATACTCATTTGTGAGTGGGTGATATGGAGAAATTGGAACAGCATCTTTCATGTCTGTGGAGACAACTAGGTTTCTGGGTTTTGTAATAGTTGAGATCATAGAATTTTATGAGGAATAATAGTTCCATTAATTGAATACATAAGATTGATTCCCAGGTGCTGAAGACAGTTTACGAGGTTCCAAGAAAGCACGGGATTTTTAAAAAATTTTCATTTCAGCAAGATTAAATTGATTCTACTTTGTTTTTGCCAACAGATTCTGTTTTGTTAATCACCACTGGAGAATAAGATGAGAATGATCAAGAAATGTTTATAACAAGAGTAGTCTGAACTAGAATGAAAACATATCTCAAAAATGTAGATATGGAAGACAAAAAATAATGTAGTCATACTTAGCTCTCTGACTATCTGAAGATAATGAAGGAGAAGGAGGAGGACGTGATGGTAAGTTCTATTAAAGAAATATCTATTCAGGAAAGAGGTGAATAACTTGTTTGGGTTTTTTTTCTAAACAACTACAAGAATTATTCACAAAATAGGATCTGGTAATAATAAGAACCTTTAATTATGGAATATCTTAACAAGACAAGGTTCAGATAACTAGCAATAGTTTTGTAAATTCTTGGGATCGACATTATCATAAGCTGTAGAAAATTATCAAAAGATGAACTATTTTACATTCAATTTTGATCAAAAGTGCTGGAATAATGGTAGAAATTATTTTCCATTGTGTTTTCAATATTAATGCAAGAAAGAAGCATTAGTGAAATGAAGACAATGGTGAAAAAGTCAACCTCAAAGACCTGAGGAAACTCATTGTTAGGGGTGCAGGAGACTTTTGTAAGGGGTAAATTGTTGTAGCAGACCTGACAGACATTGAAAGGGACCATATTATTTCAACAATGGCAAACTGTCCCACATTAGGAGAAAGACAAGAATCTTAGTCAGAAATCAATAAGGCTGTATTAGGAAATCTTGAGCTTTCGAAACTTGAAGTTTGATAAAACACAAAATAAAAGGGAAAACAGGATTCAAAGAAGTAACTCAGGTGTATAGGAAGGAAATAATTAAAAAAAACCCCAGCTTATAAGACATGAATTTACATCCAAGAAAGGATTTAGAAAAATAAGATGTATAGAAAATAAAGACAATATGTCTATTCCTAGGTGGGAGGATATAATTACTGATGAAGAAAGGGGTTAAAATATTCAACTCTTTCTTAGCTTCAGTCCTGTCAAAATATGTCAATTTTAATCACATAATAAATGGAATTAGTTTTAGCAGAATACTAAAGGATGAAAATGCTTATTGTTTTTCTTAACTTATTTGAAACTCAAGTTTTATTAACCACTACCAAGAAAAAATGCAACAACCCGATTACAGCAAGAAAGGATCTTCTACTATGCAGTTTTATGGTAAATTTCATTGTAAAAAAGAAAAAACCCTTTTTATTTGCTTTCTAACAGACTAACATTTATGTCTTATTTGAGAGTATCCAGTCATAGTGTACACTATTATAAACTGAATTAGGAGTTACCATTTTTTACACATCAGATAAAATGACTATTAATACTTGATTCTTTTGTAGGTGGCAAACCATAAGGGGCACTATGTTACCTTTTAAACAAGAAGTATCTAAATACAGTCCATTCTCTGAAAATGTTTACTTTTATACATTTGGCAAGTTCGTTGCACTTGTATGAATAAATACATATAAGTATAAAAGTTAGTGCTGAATAAAAAAAGAGTGAAGAGTGAAGGAAAAAAGAAATGTCACCTTTTTTGAGAGGAAAAATGTAAAGACTAACTATACACAGGGGGTTTTGCAGGCATTAGATAGCAAAGCCCGTTCAGGATCTTTTGGGTTTTTTAAAAGTATTTTAAGTCTGCATGAAATATCTATGATATTGATTAAAAATACAAGTATCTGTTCTAAAAATCTGCATGTCCAAACTGTTTGAGACTGTTCTCAATGAACTGTGATGAACAATAACAATCACAGATATTTTGGTCTGTTCTTGCTTTGTCTACTACTTTATTAATCCATAGATAATATACCATGATTTTGGTGTTTTGCCACTGCTGCTGTTCAAATAAATTAATTCCTTTTTTAGATTTACTTTCTTATATAGAAAAGTAGTGATTTTCTAAAGTTGTCACAAATGCATAAGCCTAATGCCTTCCTGATCACTCAGAGTCCATGGCAAGAAAACCATAATCCTAAATAGAGATTATCTGATACCATGCTAGAAGATATTACTGCTGCTAAGTTTAATAAAATAAGATTGACTTACTCTCTTTATCATGACCAAGATCACATTCTTATAACAATCCAAAATGACAGAGTGAAAACTTGTCTTGAAATGCAGAACTTGTGAGACTCCATCCTCAGTTCAGTAAAATATCCTGCTGAAAGCCATTTGCTCCTCTGCTGCACTCAGAGCACAAACTCTCTTTTCTGTGTAGTCAGGTTGAAGACACCTTTCCAGCTCTTTAAAACAGACCCCAGCATTATTTGTGTCAGAGAAAGGCTCCTTTCTTCCTGTCTGACCCTATGTGTTCAGTAATTGTGATTGTGTCTGAATTCTCCAGAGTCCACAGAAACAACTGTGCTAAAACTCTCAGTTTCTGAAGAAACACTGATTCATGAAACCTTTTAAAAAAGAAGAAGTATTAATTAGTTAGCTGAAAGACACTATGCAAAGTTCTGCTTTTTGCAGAAACAAGCCATACCTTAATTTGGACTCAGCAAAGCTGTCTGCTTTGTTTGCCCAAAGAATCTTCCTTTCTCTGTTCTGATTTATTGTAAAAGTTAATAGCCAAGCTGTTCACAATTGGATCCTGTGCTTCTAATTGTTAAAACCATGATGTCCAAGATGGGTGGATAGCTCTTAAGTTCCATTCAGAACAACAGAAGCACTAACTTGCTATTGCTCTGTTTTACACTTTTATCAGACCTCTAAAAAATGAATGTTCTGCAAGAAAGACTTAAGTCATTAAACTCAGATGGGTAATTTTGCAATCTGGTGAGTACATTTTTCAATTATCTTATTCAGAAAAACATTACATAACCTCTCCATATTATACATAAGAATTTTCATTTTCTGTACAGAAAGGAAGTAAACAACCTGTGTTACAGAGAAACAGGAAAAATCAGAGTTCCAGAAGTTCAGTCATTAGATTAGCTTCTAAAAGTTTAAATGACAGACTGTATAGAAATATCATAATCTTTAGCTTCTTGAAATTTCCTGTAACCTGAAAAATGTCTTGGGAAAGTAGTGAGATAGATTTCTAATTTTGCTTAATTTTCAGTTAAAGCTGAATTTCTCATAGTAAACTTGAGCACAACTTTTAAACTTACAGAAAGTAAAAATTAGGTTAATGTAACAAATTGCATGTTGACAATATTCAGCCATCATTTCTCCCTGTTTTTTTTTTTAAGGTTTGCTCAGATGAGTCATACAGATGCATTCATATGAAGGTTTATTTCCCTAGTGATATATTCTTGTGGAGGCACAAAGATATCTATGCAGCAATCTGTAACCTAGGAAATACTGATGGGACTTTTGGAACACAGTACATCTGAAATAGGGAGAGTTTATCACATGTTGTCATGAATTTGGCAAATTCTTGGTCTTCCATTTGAATGTGGTTGAAATCACTCATAAGGGTGTATGATAAACAAGTAGTTATTCAAAAGCTCCAAACATTTCCTTTTATTTATCTATTATTTTTTGCTTACTAAATGGAAACTGCCACAGAAATTTAGCATTTTATTAATTTTAAAAACTGTACAATTCCTCTACTATACTCTCAGGTTGGCTACATATGCACAAATTCTTTCTCCCCATGCTGGAACCACCATATTTCCAATAGTTCTTTAAAGCTGTTATAGTTGTATAAAGCCAAGGTTTATCAGTTATAATTCATGAAGTTTTTCTAGAGTGCTATGTCAAGAATGCAGAGTGTCAAGCAGAAAAGTTTAAAGAAAACAGAGTTTTAGAACAGTATGCTTTTTTTTAGTAAAGGAAACAAAAGATAATATACCAAAGATTAAAATATTCTTTTTCTACTAAAATCCTGTCCTTACACTTTTTTGTCACTCTTCTGTTTCCATTTGGTGAGCTATGAACATCGAAAATAACATGATAATTGCAGCACACCAACTATCAGCTCCTCTTCAATTCTAAAATCAAGTTGCGAGCTTTTATCTTCAAGATCCCACTAAGACCAGCTCCATTGTGAAAAGTAGGTGGTGTTTAAGCATTATAATAAACCTGCTTTGTAGTTAGGTTTTAACCAGAGTTCTCATCTAAGTAAACTCAATGGTACTCTGGTGTTGGTTTACTGCTGTAACAATAAAATATAACATCATACACATATATAAGTAAGCAATTTCAGCTGAATTTTCCACTGATATCCAGAGTAGGAATACAGGATGTATCGTATGGCTTTTTGACAGAGGCCTCATATAATCCCATTCTGCACCGCTTATTGTATCATCATCTGCAGTGAAATGTGACTTTTAACTAAAGTTAGTCCATGACTTAGATCACCCTTTTCCACTAAGACCTGAGCAGATGAGCCATTTGACATTTTTATTGAAGATGTTTAAAATAATACGATTTTATATTCTCTAGCCAATATACTTAGTGTCTCAAATAACCTTATCTCCTCTCCCTCCCTTTCCTCTCACTCTCTCACTCCCAAGCCTGCTGCTTATTTTTATTTACTTATTTACACACACACAGACTTGATGTTCCATAGAGCAGGGTCCTGCAGGTCTTTCATTTGGAGTTGCATTGCAATAAAATGTTCCATATTGCATGTTTTATTTTCTTCATTCATTCGAGGAATTCACAAGGTCTAACGAAAAAATTTACTGTGATGTTTTGATGTTAGACCAAATAACAGGAGAGAGAAAACATTAGCTTCTAACCACAACAGTGTTAACGTATTGATTTCTTCCCGGTTTTCCTACTGAACAGGTTAAATGGACTTATAATTTTCTCTATGTGTTTTTAAAGTGCATTTGCAAATTGTGGAATTGCAGTTGTGGAATGCTGGTGCCTCTAAATTTTTTTAATAGCCCATGATGAGAGACAGTTTCTATCAAGGTCTGAATAACCCTTGGAGAAGCTTTCCGTTGTTTAATGAACATAGAAGAAGACTAGAAAAACTAGTGTTCATATGATGAAATTAGCTACCCATATTTTTTGTAATTTTTTTTTTCATTTGGGTCAAGCCAGAACATCTTATTTTTAAGTGACTATAGTAAAATCATATTTCAAACAGGTAGATGCTCATGCCCGGACTCTCTAGTCCACTAAAAAATTACATATTAAGAAATCTAGATCATATTCACTTGTCTACACCAGAGTCTCACAGCTCCTGATGCAGAAAACAGAGTAGATTCAGTTACCTGCTTTCCTAGCTGTAAAACGAAAGTGGGAATCAATGTTGCTCTTATACCACTGGGGAATTTGGTCATTGAGTTCAGTTTTTATTGTGAGCTTCATTTTTCCTGCTGATCTGATTTTTTTGTCAGCTCAAAAGCTTTGAAAGTGTCACGCTGGAGCATACTGATCCAACACTCAAAATAATAATTTTAGTTGCAGTTGAAAATCTTCAGTTGTTCAGACAAAAACTATTTCAATCACCTTACAGTGACGTATTTAGGCTACTAACTCATTGATCAAAAAGTCTCAAACCAAACAAAACACAGACAAGAAGCCCTCTAAGACAGCTGTAATTCTAATGTCTAAATGAAATCACAGCAGTACAAGGTTTGAGAAAATTGTTGTCTGCAATGTATGAGTTATTGTTAAGGGAGGCCAGTATTAGAATTTAGATTAGTGTTATCTTCTTTTGTTAACACTGCAGAACATTTGTCAAGTCATAAACCAGACCCTGACCCTCCTAACAGAGGCTGTTGGCATTTCTACAGTAGCTCAATTAATACCAGTGGGAGCATAACAAGTCAGTTTCTTTTCATTCAGGATAAATTGCTAAAAAAACAGAAAATGTTTTTCTATATTTGAGATGAGATCCACTTCATTCTTCTACCTGAAAGTTTCTCTTTTTTTCATAGCTAAGCTTATAAAAGCTTAGAGTGAGTCATGAGGACTTTCTCTGTAAATATTCTGGTTTGGGAACATTTCTCTAGGAACTGCCAGACACTAGTTCTAAACTTTCCTCAATAAGTGCATTAGCAGCGCTTCCCACATGATCACATTTCACTTTCCTTACTGAAAGAGATGTTCAGTTAAACTGTAGGCATGTAGGACTAAGGTAAATTCACAGGATCCTAACTTACATTTACAACTTGCAGGTTCACAAGGTTATGTAAAGACCCAAACTCTTAGAGCAATACCTGTCTTCCTCAAGGACGGAAAACTCTCAGCTCTTATTCAGAAATGACATTCCTTCAACATCTCTTGTTTTCATCATGAAAACAAACATAATATTAATGTTTTAATACATAGAGTCACTATACAGAACATGTGCTGTAACTACACTGATGTGTTTAGAACCCGTTTCATAGCTTTATGTTTATGTCAGTATAACACACTTGACACCAAAGTGAGTATTTCAAACACAACTGTTTACAGAATTTATGACAAGACAAAAGTTAGCAATAAGTTACTAAAAATACAGCAATGAAAAGAGGAAGACTTTAGTTAGTTGATCTGTCTAGCACTAAGTCTGCAATCCCCAAATCCCCTGTCTGAGATAACAGATTCCTCTAAATCAACAAGGCAGGAAAGTGTGCAAACATGATGTGCATTACAACACAAGCACATCCTCTCTGCTATCTTCACATCTTATAGAACAGGGAAGAAGGAAGGAAGGAAGGACGGAAGGAAGGAAGGAAGGAAGGAAAGGAAGGAAGGAAGGAAGGAAGGGAAGGAAGGAAGAAAGGAAGGAAGGAAGGAAGGCAGGAAGGAAGGAAGGAAGGAAGGGAAGGAAGGAAGAAAGGAAGGAAGGAAGGAAGGCAGGAAGGAAGGAAGGAAGGAAGGGAAGGAAGGAAGAAAGGAAGGAAGGAAGGAAGGCAGGAAGGAAGGAAGGAAGGAAGGGAAGGAAGGAAGAAAGGAAGGAAGGAAGGAAGGCAGGAAGGAAGGAAGGAAGGAAGGGAAGGAAGGAAGAAAGGAAGGAAGGAAGGAAGGCAGGAAGGAAGGAAGGAAGGAAGGGAAGGAAGGAAGAAAGGAAGGAAGGAAGGAAGGCAGGAAGGAAGGAAGGAAGGAAGGGAATAAAAAAAAAAGCTCAAGCACAATACCTGCATTTAATTCTACTTCCAGCCCTCAAAACAGACATTAAAATTAAAACCCTGATGAAACATTGATGTGTTAATGCTACTATAAACTATTCCTTACTAGCAGCATGGTCCTTTGTTACATGTCAATAACCTTTCAAAATCAATAAATGCCGGTTGCACTGGTGGAAGTTATATTAAAATTTATCTGATGTGTTGCTTTTACATACTGGGAAAGAACTCTGTAGTGTTTCAACAAAATCCCTTCTTTGTTTTCTGTTGAAAAGATATTGGTGTCCACTACAGAAGGGAAATCTCGTATCCATCACATTGCCACAGCAAATTATTGTGGGTTAATTCACAGCTGAAAACTTCAGTACAACTTAAACCTGTCATTTTATACTGAGTTACCCCAAATATGCTCATCTTAAATAAATGGAGTACTGGATAGAAAATAAGCATTTTTTTTCTCATCTAGTCCAGTCCCAATTTCTCTAATAGCAAGGACAGGGAGATATGACACATAATCTAGCACTAAGAAGTATACTCAAGGTTTTTTCACCCATGGTTCTATAAGGTGATAGGCTTTGCATTCCGTTTTTAGAGCCCATGAACAAATCATTTGAAAGAATAGCTCAGATCATCTTGATAACTCTTTTACTCCTATGCACAGTAGTTTTCTTTGTTCCCTGGAAAGGATGCAGCTCAAGCATTTCGTGGTAATTCAGAGATATAGGGTAAGGATGCACCATACAAAAGACTAAGGTATTACTTAAAAAGAGTATTCTAAACTACATTGTTAATTACAATCTGACAGCATTTGTCTGTGAAGAGATCACATCCAGTAGTTGTGGTCAAAAAACCCCTTCGACCAGAACAATTTCATGGCTAATCTGTGCCCAACTCATGAATTAATTGTACCAAGTTTTAATTAAGCATGACAAGCCTGAAAAATGCCTAGGTATAGTTAACAAGATCAGAAACATGAAGAGACTTGAATCTTGCATTACTTCTGAATGTAAAGTTATATTAAATTCCTTTGGGTCCCTCTGAAAGGTTTTCATGTATGATCTTCAGCTGAAAGAAAGCAGGACATCTTTCCTGTCCTTGACTTAATAGCTTACATTTTTTTTTATTATTCCATATAGAAATGTAGCCTGAGTTGACTACAGACTATTCCTTTCCTTATTACCAATTTCTACTTGGTGTTCTGCCTTCTATTCACTTACTAGTGAAGACAAGTTATAATAAGGTCAATATTTGGAAGTTAAAAATGAGGCTTATTTCTTATTGAAATCAGCAACGTAAAGAATATTAGCAGATTTTTGGATACTTAAGGAAAAAAGAAATTGCTTCTTCAGATGCATAGTGGAAAACCTTGTCTTAAGTAGACAAGACTCCAACAAGTAAAGACTGACACTGGCAGTTGTTTTATAGCCATTGTTGGTTTTTTTCCTAGAATGAATTGAAATGGATTCATTTTACATTTTGTTTCAAGAAGAGACTATCAGCACTCAACCCACACACCAAAAAAATCTCTCAAAAAACACCAAATCTTTCATGGGGAAAGAACAACATGGATATAAGCCAGAGGAAAATTTACTGTCTACCTNAAGAAGAGACGCACTCAACCCACACACCAAAAAAATCTCTCAAAAAACACCAAATCTTTCATGGGGAAAGAACAACATGGATATAAGCCAGAGGAAAATTTACTGTCTACCTTGTTTCTGTCCTCTGCCATAAATTCCCGTTAGTTGCAGCAAGGTAAAGAGCATCTCATTTGTCGTAATGAGGAAGGTTCACAGAACCATCATTTCTGAAGTGTAATCAAATACAATTATATTTATTGCAACATTTGGATTTACAAGTCTCTCTTTTGTTTTTTCAGTGACAGTACCATAAATCTTCAAGCCAAAAAGTAAGTTTTTTTTTTAAATTTCCTCAAATTGATAAATTTGAATTTAAAAAATGAGAGTAAGAGAGAAATTGTGTGCCTGTGGGTTTTGTGTTCCTGTTATAAGTACATCCAGTTGCAGCTAAAATACCTAAAGTATATTCTTTGGTTTATCCTAAACATTATATTTATTATTTATGATATAGATAATATTAGAAAATATATGGTTATAAAAATAATAATAGTAATTCATTATAATGTAAATATTATATTGTACTATAGTATAATATATATAGCATTATATATATATATATGTTCTAGTCATAATATAGTGTGCAGACGGGGGGAAAAAAATTATTTGAGATAAAGAGTCCCTGTTTTCAGAGATTGCAAGTCTCTTCACTCTTTGTGAGAATGATTGAAATTGTAATTCCTTGAGAGTCTCTGAAAATCAAAGTTTAAGCACAAGAGGAATAACTGATCTTTTACATATGTCTTTAGCAAAAGTCCTACTAATTCCAGCAGGAGCAGAATTTGGCTTTCAATCAGCAGGTTTGGTCCATCTGTAAATAGTCCAATTCTTGCTGTTTAATCCTTCCAAATAAAAGGTTAGTCATGTTTCAAAAATAATGTAAATGCAACTAAAGGTTAATCTTCCTCTCAGGATTACATTGCCTTAAGGTTACACATGCAATTTCTTTAAAGAAGATGTGTTCAAACATACGTAACCTGGCTGTGTTTGGTAAAACATCTGGAAATAGTGATCCGAAAGTGGGTAATACATTATTAATTCCAGAGAATAAAATTTTTAAAAAGGAAGATTCCTGACAAATTAAGCTGAGACATAATTTGTCTTCTGTACTTTGTTCAAAGGATCTAAGTGTAATTGACCAGTGATGTGTAGCTCTAGCAATTATATAGAGAAAATTATCATTAAACTAGATTGTGCCTCTTAGGAGCTATAAATAAAGGATAAAATGTTTCTATTCAGCTCCCAGTTTGCTACTGGAGAGTTATTTACTATTGTCATGTGTCCCCTTTACTATTTCAAAATGGCAGTTTAGCTAAACTGAAAGGGATTTGAAATAAGTCTTCCCTTCTTCTTACAGTCCTTCCCCATTCACTGCTGTGTGCTCAGAATTTCTTCATATACTGAGATAAGGACTTTGCAAGATTTTGGAGTTACTTCAGTTTTCTGAAAAATCAAAAGGAAAATATAACAACAAAAAAAAATTACTTAGAAACTGAGGGGAAAAACGTTGAAAAATTTTGATGTAAAATACAAGCTGTCTGTAAAGCAGTTGATTGCTACAATGTTTGGGTATTAAAACTAGCTTACCATGACACATGTTATAATAAACTAGGAAGAAAAATAGGCTAAAATATGACAAAACAGTGCTGATTGGAAAGCATGCTATTAACTGAGCATGTATTTTTTATATCATAAATAAAATGAAGCTGCTGTTTCTCTCTCACAAACCACTTGCACAGGTGTAAAATATGCCAGGAAGAATAAACATAGGATAATTTCTATGCTCTCAGTCATTTTATCTCCCTTTTTGCTTACAGGGAGTCAAAAGCCTGCTAAGTCATGTGCTGCTCAGGCAGAAGACCAACAAAGTCTTCATCACTTGTGGAGCAATTTCATAGAATCATGAAATCATAGAATGTTTTTTGTTGGAAGGGACTCTTAAAGACAATCTCATTCCAATCCCCTGCCATGGGCAGGAACACCTTCCACTGAATCAAGTTGCCCAAACCCCCATCCAGCCTGGCCTAGAACACTTCCAGGGGCAGCCACAAGTTCTCTGGGAAACCTACACCTGAGTCTCACCAATCTCACTGTCAAAAATATCTTCCTAAGGTTTAATCTAAACCTACCCCTTCCACTTTAAAACATTTTCCCCTTATTCTATCCCTACATGCCTTTGTCAAAAGTCCCTCTTTGGTTTTCTTGTAGTCCCTTTTAAGTACTGAAAGGTCTACCTGGAGCCTTATTTCTCCAGGCTGAGACCCCAGCTCTCAGCCCATTGTCATCAGAGAGGTATCCAGGCCTCTGGTCATTCTTGTGGCCCTCCTCTGAACCTGTTCCAACAGGTCTATTCTTTCTTATGTTGCAGCCCCGGAGCTGGCTGCAGCATTCCAGGTGGGGTCTCAGAAGAGTAACAGAGGGGGTAAATCACCTTCCTGAGCTTGCTGGACATTCTCCTTTAGAGGTAGCCCAGGATACAATTGGCTTTCTGGGCTGCAAGGGAACTTTGCCATGCAGTTATGTCCTGCCTCTCATCAGCCAACATCCTAAAGTCCTCCTCCTCAGGGCTCCTCTCAATCCATTCTCATCCCACTGAGCCTACATTTGTGCTTGGGATTGCCCCATCCCACGTGCCTGACTCTGCACTTGGCCTTGTTGAACTTCACGGGGTTCTCACGGTCCCACCTCTCAAGCCTGTCAAGGTCCCTCTGGATGCCATTTTTTCCTTCCAGTGTGTCAACTGCACCACACAGCTTGGTGTCATCAGCAAATGTACTGAGGGTGTGCTCAGTCCCACCCACCAGTTCAACAGCAAAGATGATAAACAACACCAGTTCCAATGGTGGCCTTTGACTCCACATTCCTCACCAGCCCCTCCTTGTAGGTAAGGACAGGGTCCAGCACAGCACTTCTCCTCTTTGGCTTCTCTGTCACTTGGAAGTTACCATCAACCTGGTCATCAATCATCAATTTGCTCACAAGTGCTGGTTTGTTACTTTTCTGACTTCTGAGAGAGGCTCAAGCCTCTTGAAGTAATCCATGTCTACCACTTAATGAAGCACTGATAAAAACTCCTCTGGTAACCCAGAGCCAGAGCTAGGGATTAATCAAATAAGAATATCATGGGTCACACCTTCAGAATTATGGATGCTACATTGAAGTAACTCAAGTATAGAATCATCTTTAACAGGATCTTACAAATTCACAAACTGGAGTTTAAGTTTAGAAGTTAAAATCGGAAGGGAGGAAAACACAGGCTTCCCATATGTCTTATTAGCATTCTTGATTCCCCAGGCTGAGTGAAGATTAATAGGTAATTTTATTACACTGGAATTGCTTCTGTATTGTGGTATCAGTTTTTGCAGTACCACTTCTTTTCCTGTTTATTACTTTTTTGTTTTGGTTTTTTTTTTAATTGGTTTGGTTTTTTTTTTTTAATTTCCAATCTTAGGGGGCAAATTTCATATTGTCTTCCTCCCAGCATAACAAAGAAAACAAAAGAAAGCAGCTTAAAATTCCAATCAACACAAAATCTAATATGACCAATAATGATTCTATAAATTACTTTTAGAAACTGCAGCAAATTCTCACCTTTTCTTGTTCTTGGATTGGGATAGAAAATTTGACTTAATATTCTACTCAATAAAATTATTGAGGTGCATTGCTAAATAGGTCTTCACCAAGGAATCTTTTCTTAAATAGCAGGAAAAATGTCTGCAATATGGAGCTTTCTCACAGAGTTTTCTGAAAATTAGATATTTTTCAAAATATTTTGGGACTCTCGACTTACGGTTTCCTTGTAATTACGGCATTTTCATCGTCACATTAAAGCCTTCATTACCTTTGTTTCCTTTGTACATTCTTTTCTGTTATTTAAAATATTTGAGGGGGATTATGAGAATTGTATAAAATGACATCTATCTGTCAGCATTTGCAACTTGATTGTAATGTCTGTATCGGTTGAACAGAAAGCATTTTGCGATTGTCTGTGTGAAACCCTGCTACACAAAGGGGAGTGGAGTCCTCCCTGGTTTCAGTGCTCTTGCACAGCTGATTTCAGTTACAACATTTGAGCAAGACTGGCAACATCAGACCATATGTTTGAGAACTGAAACATTTGCAGCAGGGCAAATCTTGGGTGCATGTTGATCACTTGGCTGCTGGGTTCTACATCTGCTGTAACAAAGAGAATACGTGACTAATGCTGCACCTCATCTAAAAGGAAAATTAGTACTTCTGAGATGGTAACAGTCAGACAGATTGCCAGATAATTCAAGGGGTACTGCCAAAATTTGATTAGCAGAGGATCTGAAGCAAGGATCAGCTTTAATAGGGTTGAAGTTCCTTGTTTTACTGAATAGAAAAACTTTGCAGCCGAGCTGTGCATGTACTTGAGCACAAAAAATTGCTATAATGCTCTTTTGTGAAAACAAAAAGGAGCTGCATGGAACAATATGAAAAAATAACAATGCTTTACTTCTTATAGCACCATTCTTCCAAGGACTGAAGTAAATTTTGATGATCAGTAATGAAATTTCATAATACTCTTCCTAGATTCAAGTTTATGAGGAACTGAGTGAGAAGAAAATAAAGACATTTGTAAAAGTGCATCAGGGACAAAACAAAGATAGTGGGAAACCTGAGTCAGTGATTTCTGGGTATGGGAATTTTGTTGGGTCTTGTTGTTGTTGTTTAGTTTTGCTTGGTTGTTTTTTGCTGTTGTTTAATTTAGAAATTTAAAAAATATTAAAATTAAAATAATTAATGGAAAAATCTTATGACAGCATTTTTATATTTTTCATTATTAAATAAAATAATAAAGTAAAATGAGATTTATTTTAATGCCTGTTTTTATTACTTTCTGTTCATTTTAAAACACATTTCAAAAACATTAAGTCTCTCCCTTTATTCTTTGTCCTTTTTTAACTAATTGAGTTTTTGTTAATAAGAGAAATGAATCTACACCATATAGTTATGGCTCTTTCTTCCTTGCTTTATAACAGATAAAATTGCCATGTGGACTTAAACTTTTATGATATTCTAGAGATTACAGAAGAGAGGTTCAAGCCCATTTTTGTGTACTTGATTTTACTTAAATTCACTGATATAGTAAAAGAAAAGTTCTGACCAGAGTATGATACTATATACTAGTGCTGAAAAGAAGTAAGAAATACTTGTTTAAAATGTGGAAGTACCAGTTTATAAAAATGAAAACAGTTTTAAATCACTAATCTGCTTCACGTAAGAAATAATATAAACAAGACGGCAAATATTATGGATAATATAATATAGATTATATTCTTGTCTAATATGAATACACACATAGTCTTTAAAAAGGTTAAGAATATTAAGCACTTGATATTTTTGAACATCTGTATTAATTTTTCTCTGTAAGTGTCTCTAAGGAAATTGTTGACTTAAATATGGGTTTTGAGAGAGGAAATAATCCCTCTCCTTCTTCAGTAAAAAAAAGTTAGAGCAGTAGGTTGGAGAAGAATTTAGAAGCCTAGTGTCTTTTTTTGCCAAAGAGATAATATTTTTTTTGGTTTTGTTAGAGATTTGTCTACTAAGTCTTAAAATTCTCCAATCACAGTGTTTGCATTTTTTCCAGGAATTTGATTCTTTATAAGTAAATCCAAAAAACAAAACCAACAACCCCACCCCCTGTTAAAAGCTTACCTAGTGTAAATTTCATCATTTTTACTTGAAGCTACAACTTGTTCCCTTCTTGGCTAACAGTGTACTCAGAGCATTTGTTACATTTGTGTTTAGTCTGCTCATCTTTATGCTTAGCAGCTCCCATTCCTTAGATCCCTCCCTGAGCATCATGCTTACTAGACTTCTACTCATACCCAGTTACTCCTCTGTCCTCAACAACATTTCTTGGAGTGCAACTCTAAAGACAGGAGTCCAGCTGAGATTTTGTGACTATTCATATCAACTGCATTTTGTTTCAAATCTACCACATGCTTTTTCTTTACACAAAAAGTGCAACACTGTGCTCAGCCTGTGGAAAACTAAATATCCTAAATCTCTTTCTACAAAGCAGCTGTCTAGGCAGTTGTTCTCAGTTACTGCTTCCCTTCTTCCCATGAGGTTTTTCACCTCGTCATAGAAGGAAATAAGACTAATCAGTTTTTGCCATCAATTTTTTTTTTTTTAATTAGGAAGTGTTTTTCTTCTTAGAATATTTGCTAATGCAATTGTAGCAAGGGTAGCAATGTAGTACCAAGGAGGAGTTATTTTTGATGAAAATTTTTCTAATGTTTACACATAAAGCCCTGTAGTACTCACACAAGTACATTACTGATGAGCTTGAACAGTTTCCATCTCCAAGGAACAAAGACTAAAATCACACACTGAAGCAGCAGATAGATGCTGCACTTGCAATGTGGATGCAAGATCCTTCAATATCTTTAAATATTTTCTTAATAGAATTTAATTTCTTTGTGTCTGACATTAATTGTGCTACTCACCAGTTCTGATGAATATGCAGGGAGTTTTGAATCTCTTCGTTGCAGAACACCAAGAGAAGGGGTAGTTTATTATGACACATTTGACTCAATGTGAAGTTTGTTCTCTGAGATAAGTTACCAGTGGAATGCTGTTGGGATCTGTGCTGAAATATGTACCGCTCAGTAAAAGAGATTACTAGTGAACTGACAGAGTTTGCTGATGATATAAAATAATTCAGGAAAACCAACTTTAAAACTGTCATGAGTTAGTCTTTTACTGACTGACTTGGCAATGAAATGGCAAATGAAATCCAGTAGCATAAGTAAAAAATAAAGCACACAGGTGAAAACAATCCTGTGAAGCACTAAAATAGCTCCGTAATTTTTTTTTAAGTTGTTTAATAAAATGATTTGATTTGTCACTATCAGCTGAAAATTCAGCAATGGTAAGACAAAAAACTCCAAACTGAAAATCAGCAATTATTAGCAAAGGAATTGAGAAATAAATAGCATAACTGTACTTCTGAATAAAGCAAAAACCAGGGTATTACATGCAGTTCTTTCAAAAGAGATAAAATAGAGCTAGAAATGTATGGGAAAAAACAGTCAAATGCTGAATTTATGGAAATTTTGATGTATGAATTAAGAGCTATTTAACTTTGAAAAACAGATGAGGGGAGAGGGAAACTAGTCATGAACAACTTATAAAAGGAATACATTTTCCCAAGATGGAAACTGCAGGGAGAAGAGTGAAAACATAAAAGTTTAGTATTTCTTTTAGAAGTTTAAAGGAGATATTTTTTTCCCTACAATATGCAGCAGTGATTACTGCAATTCATATATGTTGCTTATGATTGCATGAATGGGTAAAAATCCAAAATAGACAGTCTTCTTGAAGGGAAGCTAAGGTGCATTGATGGGGATACGACCTCCCTTCAGGAAAACTCATGTGATGCACATCTCTGAGAGCTAGCAAGGTAGAGAAAGTGAACTGTACTCTTTCTGTATCTTTCTGAACCGTCAGCTTCTGGTGACTGCCACAGACAACACACCAGCTTAGATGGACCATCTTTCACAGAGCGCTGCTTATTCTTGACTATTTTTAACTGAAAGATATTCAGAATATATTCTAATACATAGATTGCTCTAGATAGACAAAGAGACGATGATATTAATGTTCTTCAGAATATTTATCTAATTAATCTTTGGTTTTTGAAGGGAGTTTAATATATACATGCGAAAAGAAAGCTTAATAGGTGCATGTTGCCTATTTTTGTGGAAACAGCAAGCATTTGTAGTGGCACAAAACAGAAAAAGAAAAAACTGTTTCTCTAGGTTCTTTCTCCAAAAAGAGTGTCTAAATCTGAATCAGGTACACTATTGCCTGAATCAAGCATTAAGAATTTATGGCCAGATAATATAAAGACTACATTAAAAAGAAAACTGTAGGAGGGAAAATATATGTCATAGTTACCTGAGGGAATGGAAATGAAGGAATGCAGAACATATTTTGGATTTTTGAGATCTTCAGGTATACTGCCATCAGTACTACTGATAATAAAATTCAACCAAACTCATTTTGAGATGGACAGTTTAATGCATCTAGAAATTCCTTATTCTATTAATAACAAATAAATCTTACTGGTTGCAGAAGATCCCCTGTTAATGCACAGAAAAAAATTGGCATTTTCCTGTCGATAGCTAACTTTTTCTCTGTTCTAATCACCTTCATATTACACATGTAGTATTGGATTCATTCTGTCCGTGCAAGTGAAATATTCTCCAATTACTGCATATGTCACCAGAGCTAAGAACAATAGTACAACTTCTCTGATGGAGCTGAAAGAGTTTTGCAGAAACTTGCTTGGCCAGCAAGTGCTCTTTCTCTCTTTATAGCTTACTAAGCTTATTATGAAAACATGCAGAATGACATTAAGTAAAGAAATTCAAGACTGAACACTAAGAAAAATTTCCCGTGATGATGATTCTGTTAACTTCCTGAGAGAAATATGAAATATGCAAAATTGGACTAGATAAAATGGTAAACGTGACCAGGAACATCTATCCATCTCTCTGGTATTGACAGATGATAAGATACTCTGAAAGATCTTCTTCATCTCTTATTTCTATAATTACAAGAAACCAATGGAACAATGCTCCTGAACCATTGTTCACTACAACCTGAGCTGCTGCAAAGTGGTTTTTTGTTATCTGAATGAATACTTGGTGCCTGTACTACCACAGAGTAGTCCATTGTTGTGGTAATTGTCAAAGGATATTGGGGCAGTTTGAGGGAACACAAGACAAGCAGCAATAAAGCTCAGTGTAAAAAATGCCTGCCTGATTTGTTAGGCCCAGACTGCTCAGGAGAGCTTCTGCAGCTCCCTCTCTGCTCAGGGTAGGCAGCATAGCTAGAGAAAGAACGGCGGTGTGGTGGTGCAAGCACAGCCTGAGTGATAGTGAAAAGAGCATGATACGGTGGAGAATGTCCACGTCTTTTTCTGTCATGATTTTGGTAGCTAAGCACTTGTTCAGAAATGAGGGCCCTTTTGGAGATAATGGATCCACTCGTCATACCTGCTTATATGTGGAAATAATCTGTGGGAGAAGAGCATAGAATAGGAGAGTGGTGGTCTAGAAAGCTCAGAGAGAGATAATAAAGAGAAAAGTTTTGGCAAGGAAAATTCAAGGGAGAAGGGGTAAGAAACAATAATATGGGGTCCTCTTTTGTGAGGGCCACTTGGAGTAAAATTTCAAGTGGGTGCTACTGTGAGCCCAGATGCCTGTTGCAGTAGAAATTACTGTTCTTCCTGTGACAGCAAAATCCTTATCATGGACATGTAATCAAGTAAGCTATGGTTGCTGTCATCTTGTTCTAGAATCTCATAATTTTTGAGAACTAAAATTTCTAGAAAAAATTTTAGTTTCAGGCTAATTACAAAGTCAGGAGTTTATTTAATTTTATCCTTGCAATACACCTTGTCCAAGGTTAGAATTGGCAAGGAATGAAACCTCTTTTAGCAAATTTTTGTGTCTTCTTTTTCGGAGAATTGAATCTGTGTATTAAGCTCAATCTCATCTCTGTTAGCATATCCTGGGAAATTAGTCTCATAAAATCTGTTCTCCCCATCCTGTTTTTCCATTTCCTTGATGTAGCATTTTGTCCCTTTATTCCCAGGAGTATTGTCTGCAAGGAAGTCATGGTCTGCTATAATTAATTTTTTATTTTCTGTGCCATATATTTAATCAGATCATAGATATCTTAAGATATCTTGTTTACTCTGGCAGTTTCCTAATGAGTTATGTAAATGTGAACACATAACTTGTTTAAACTGTCTTTATTTCTTTCTCCCAGATCAGGTTAGAATAGTAGGAGTAAGCTGCTCATTTTGCATCCACTCGATGCCTCATGGTAAGTTAACACCAGGACTTTTTAAATTTGAAATTCATTGCTGTATCAAGCAGAAAGGTGCTTGTATTTAACACAGGAATACAATTGGATGTCTCAGGCACCTGTGTTCTATTTTCTCATCTGTCATTCTCATTCACTATGTGTCTTAAGCAGTTCCCTAAGACCAAGCTGTTTTCATTCACTCAGCCAAATATACCTGAAAAAACAGCATGATTTTACAATCTTTCAGTGTATCAAAATATTGCACTTCACTATTAAGTGCTTTCATGTGAATTTAAATCCTTAACTTTTCCTAAATTTGAAAAGTTTAGAATGACAATTTCTATTTTTCTCTTGATTCTAATATTTGTGTCATGGATATAAAGTATCCATATTATAGACTGCTTTAAGAAATGTTTGGTTTCTTAGGGGATTTAATACCTTCAGATAAAAATATTCTCTAGAAATTAAATATGGTAATATTTTATGGAGAGGGAAAGAGTTATCAAGTGTAGGAAAATACTGAGAATTAGTAGGAAATGTCACGGAGTTCTACTTCTCCCTGTTCCCTCCACCTCCCTCCTACAAAATCAGGAAGTCACATCCTGTTTCCTAATCCCTACGATTCTCATGAGCAATCAAGCTCACTGATGATTTTCTGCTCAGCAATGTTGAATGTTGCATCAGAGCAACATAATCTGGATCACTTTCAGCCAATTCAGTTCCATGTTATTCATCACTCCCTTATTTATCTTTGACCAATCCTATAAGCCTACAAATCAGCACAAGTTACTGGGGTTTTTAATGAAATCTAAAAGTTTCTAAAACGTGTTTTTGGGTCAGAGACTAGGCTTTGGACTGGGCCAAGACATTGGGTAGTACATTCAGATTTTGCTTGCAACTTTGTAGTCTGCATGCATTTGAAAATATTTTCTAAGCTCAGCTATATTTTAAATGAGGATAGTAAAAGTCAAGAATATCTTTAAAGCTTGGATTCATTCTGCTGATGTTACAAAAATATGAAATAAAAACACCAAACTTGAATTACACTTGTGTCAAGAGAAGCCAGTTACTAAGTGCTGATCATACAACCTGTGCCCTGGCTACCACAAACAGATGGGATTAAAAAGCCTCTCTCTATATATACCCCAAGGAGCAGATGGATATGAGTACTCGGATCCCGTTTTCTCTGACCCATCAGCAATTTCTCATCTCCCACCATGAAATTAAACTGACATGACCTTTTGAGTTTGACCCATTCGTCTGCAAGTCACTGTTTGTGTACTGTGTCTTGGAAATGTTTTCTGGCATAGCAGCTAGTGTTGCAAAGAAAGAAAAGTGTTTTCACAGGCAGGAAACTTTAAAGCACAATTCTCTACACTATGTAAGGCTTTTTAGTTATATCTGCATAGATGACAAGTCAAAAGAGTCTACCAAAACGCCAAACTGTATAAAATATTTGTCACTTTTATTTCATTTTTGCATTTACTCTAAATTTTGTAAAAATATTTTACTTCTTTGAATTAGTTTATCAAGCCCCTTAATCCATATAATTTATTTACAGGATGAGATTGTTCAAGACTAATACAGATATGTCAGATGTAGGTCCAGTGAAATGACTGTGAGAATCAAATCTGTTACGCAAAATTATATACTTTCTTCTAAATCAAACCTAGTCCAAAATCCTAATTAGAGAATTTTCATTTTATTTTGTGTCTGTTTCTATTGTATCTGCTACTCCAGGACTGGTTTCTGTTATGAGAAGAGAAAACTTAATCTTAGCCTACCTGTGGACTTTGGAGTAGGTGTCTCAAAACTACAAGCTACTTCTTGTCCACTGCCCATTATATCATTTATTTTACCAGGAATCCCTTCAAGAAGAATTCTTGCCTTTTTTTCCAAGAACAAGTCTTTTAAGCTATCAGATGCAAATATTTCTGTTGGTTTTTTTCTATTGGTTTCTCTTTTCCTAAAACTCATTTAATTTGAATTTGTTAATCCTTTTGGGCCCATAATGTTTGAAATATTTTCAAATCCTTCTTAATGTAATGGTAATGTCTACATTTTCATTCATTTTTTTCCTGTTTCCAAAAGCCAAATCTCTGAAAATTTCAGGAACCATAAAGCTTACCTCATATATTTAAGACTAGTAATTCCTTTGAAAACTGAATGGATCAATTAAAACCAGCAATTTTAACAAAGATCAAATAAATTAACAAATTTAGCCTTTGAATACTTAATTCTATGTAGACATCTCTGTGTGTTTTTTGTTAATTTCAGTGTAGACTGGGATAGCACTTCATGTACTTGGTACACAAATAACTTCTCTTTGAATTGGAGAATGAATCTATCAGTCCACTTCATTATGCAATCTGAAGAGCATGGAAAAGGAACATCTGAAAAAACACAAAGGGTCATGATTATATACCTATGACATGTCTCATGATATGTCAGACAAAAGAGGTTTAAATCCTGAAGTTATGCATACGTAAAGTGAAGTCTTATGGCTGAGCACATACCATCCCTATTCAGGATTCCATAACTTCCATAATGCCTTTCCAAAATCAGAGGTGTATCATGAAGATAAGCTTTATTGGCTTTTCATACTTTTGAAATGATCCTTCAAAACTTGTTTTTTTCAAGTACATTTTGTCTTTGATAACAAAAGAAAGACTTCTGTTGTGACTTTTCTTTTTTTTCCCTTCTGATTTATAAGATCGATGACTGCTTCAGATTCAACCTTGACTGACCTTTAGAGTTGCCTGTTCTCACCTGGCAACTTACAAGTTAACCAGTCAAGCAATAGAGAGATGTGTGAACTAAACACTGGAATACAACAGAGTTATCCTTTTCTGCCTCTTGGTGGGTAAAAATAGAGCAATCACTCTTCTTTTGCTTCCAAGAAAGTTAAACAAAGATTTGGGAGGATTTTTCTGTCCTTGGTTACAGTCCAACTAAAGTGAGTCATCAATCTTTGAGAAGTAGCGTGAGGTATTTCATAGTAGTATGTTGACACTTACCAGCTAATTCCAAGTGTTTAGACAATTCTACAGCGACTTGCTGTACTTCTGTAACATAATACACTGTTGAAACAGGCAATTTCAGTTAAAATCTTGTGTATAGAAAATGTGTTACCTTCTAACTTCATGAGTTAAAGCTCAGGGCTCTAACTGAGTCACACAAGTAGTCTGTAGAAGGTATGGGAAACCCAACCCAAAAACTCAATGCATCACTATTGAATGACTTATTCCCTTTCTGTCTTCCTAGTGTGTTCATATTTTGAGTGAATTTGAAGTAAAAGTTCTGCTTCTCAATATTATTATCTCTAGTTGTTGAGAGCATCAGGTTTATTTCCTAGTTGATAATAAATCTGAAGGGGACGTTATGATTGATACAGCATGGAGTCAGAAAAGGGCAAGATCAGTGTCTGTACACTAAGCAGCAGCAAAGAAGCATAAATTTTCTCTAGAAATCTTCAGCAAATTCTCATCAATTATTTCTGACTTTAACTTCCTTAACCAAGAAGTTTCACATCTTTATATGAGGATGTTGATATTAAAAAAAATAAAAGAATAGAATTTTGCATGCGTTAATAAGGCTCTGGAATGATCTCACATGAGTTTGTGAAAGGCATGATATATATGTGGGAGGCCTAGGAAGTGCCAGATTATTGCTGTACACTTTATAGCTTTATTTACCACACAACTAGCAACTAGTGTTTTCACTTTATAGACTTGGTTTGCTATTCTTCTGCACTGATTATGTACCATATAAACTGCAGGAGGAAATGATCTTTGATAGATGATTGCAATCAGGATGATAATATATAATTTTGATTAACCAAGTGAGTTTGATTAATCTTGATGTTAGAATTAGAATAATCTTGTGCTGGAAGAAAGAGCTGCTTGCTGTCATTCAAAAAGAGTAATAACATAAATAGAAGATTGTTTATTTACAACTCATCCAAACACTGAGCTGCAGCTTTCCTAAATTTTGTTGGGAAAAGGTAAACAAAGCAACATCTGTGATATATTTACAAGAATATACATTGCATGCATTGTCTATTGCCAAAGATCTCTGGACTAACCCTCATTTATTTATGCGTTTCATTTCTTAAAAGACTTAGTAACTATTATGTTCAGTGCCTGTCTTTCTACTTTTTTCCCCTGTGCTACCAGGTGTGGAGCCATTCCCACAAAGGTCATGCTAAGTGCAACTCTGTGCAGTCCACGACTCTTTATGGGCTGTTACACACCGTGTGCATAAATGAGAGTCATTTTTAACTGGAGGTCAGTTCTCTGTATTACTTTTTGAAGTTTTTCCTAAATGTCCTTAGAACTGCCAAGGGACATATTGCATATTTATTTGATTAATCCTTTTTTGGCATAATTCCATAATAGTTACCATGATCTTTCTACTTCTTTAACAAATACATGTAGCGTGAGAGACCAGGATAAACAGTATTGGGCAATGCACACTGCATTATGAGCTAAAAGATTAAGGAAAGGAGCCCATAAAGTTATGATGGGCTGCTGGCTATAATTAAAATCAAAACATGATCGTTGCACTTCTATTAATTTGAGAACAACTAGTAGAATAAGTGATTATTCAAATAAGACAGCAGAGGTACCCAGCTTTGGAGCTGACACAGATTGTGGTGGAGTAAAAGAGTACAATTTTAATTGCAACATGTGTTATACTCACATTAAGGATCACATTTGTTTCTCCTGTATTCTCCTGAATTAATTCTGTGGCAATAATTAACTTTATGTAAAAGATCAATATTCCAGTGCCAAGCAGAATCACATCTACTGTGACAGAAAGACACTTATAATGCATTTCATTCTGTTTTATTGATTTAGTTGGTGTTTTCTACTGTAAATTTAAGCAGAACTGCCAGGGTTACAGAGACACAGAGAAGTGATAAAGATACCTTTCAATCACTTTCTCTGCATGCTTGGATGGATGCAGGGCATTGAGAGTGTGTTCTAAACCACACGGACACAAAAACCTATTACAAAAATACAACCTAATACTCCCTTCTGGCCCCAGTGTTTGGTCTGGCATATAGACATTCCCATTTCTGTTACGTATAGCTAGGAAAAGTACACTGAAAATCTGTTATGGTAATATCACCATTTGCAATTGCAGCTTATTGGAAAACTGCTAAATGTTATGCATTAAGGTTAGCACACACTGACAAGTAGAAGCATGTGTTCAATGCTATTGCTCCATACACAGCCAAAGAACACCGAAGGTTATATACAAGTTGAGCCACAGACATAAGACATGAAATACATTACAAGTTTTATTAGTACTGTAATAACAACAAGGAACATTCCAGGCATAATGGATAAGAAACATTTCAAATAGTTGAGAAGATGCTACTAGGGATAAATTTTAAATTAATTTGTTCTTAGCTTTTGGCTGCAACACCTACATATAAATACAGAGGCTTGCAACAAAAGATGAGATTGTGTTAGAAAAATTTAAAACCTAAGCAGTAAATTGTTATTATGAGTTCTTAAGTATTCTTTTGAATGCCTCTTTGTGGCTCATTCTGAGGCCTGCCTATATTCCTACCTGCCCTCAGGTACATGATATGATGATGGCTATAACCAACACTTCCCTCGGAAATAAGAAGCTTCAGATTCAATAGTCTCAATGTGTTCACTCCTGAGAGATCTGTGAACTCTCAGAGGTTCTCTTCAGTATAAGTGAACAACACAGAGCTCTAGACAGATGAATACAGCATACAGATAAACTAGAGAACAATTTTCTAATTTAGATGTAAATGCAAGCCACATATTTTTGTTCTGGTTTCAAAACCAAAAAAGTTCTACAGATCTTTTTTTATGGTTTGTAAAAATTAAAGGATATTTGGATCAGACTACATTAATTTAAAATGCTAATATCAGGAGGTTAGGGGCTGTGCTAGCTTTCTTAAAAGCAAAGTAGAATAGTTTAAGTACTATGTACCTATACATATTCTGAAACAGAAAAATCTCTTTCTTAGATCTTTTAAAATCTAATCAGTAAAGTTTATGAAGGACCTAAAAGTCACCTGATTTAAGGCAAGCAAATATCACCCAGCAGCAACTGTACAATGAAGTTGAACATGTCTTTGAAATTTGACCTGCAATAGCATACATTTTGAAGGAAAAAAAACAAAACAAAATAAACCAAAAGTGGCTTGTTCTTTTTCTTTTTTTTAACAAACAAACTAAAAAAGAAACCCCTCAACCTTCCCCCAGGGGATACCCATATTGCTATACTATAAAATAGGAATATAATTTTCTTATGATTTAACTCTCAGTGCCGTATTCCAGATTTAAGCATAGTTTAGCTATGAAATCTGAAAGCATTGTGTCTATTCTCTCTCAAAAACTGCTGATTCATATAAATTACAAACCAGCACAAAACACCATGTTGTCTGCATTTTCTGCACATTCTGTTATAGAAGGAACAGAGGGCTGCTTTGGCAAGAAACTTTTCTGCTGTTTGAAGAAGTGTGTACATTTGAGTTTCTTTTATCTGAAAGCTATCAGCATGTCATGTCTCTGGGTAGCCCGATAATCTCATATAAAAGCATTGAGAGAAAAGGATGGTTTGGGTTTTCTTTAATAAAACAGCACATCTAATCAGATTCAGGTTACTAAATTTCAAGGCAAGAGTATGGTTATTTATTCTTTCTTGCATGTTCAACAAAGTTCTAAATTTTCATTTTTCTGTTGTGAATTTGAATATTTTAAAGGAAAGAAAGTAAATTTTATATGATACAACAGAAAAAGGGTCTAACCTCCCTTTTCTAATGCAATGAGCTGTCTTGAAAAGTACAGAAGTCTATGCAAACATTGACAGAGGCCTTCTAGGCCTATACACGACCCACACAGCAAGGAAAGCTTTTCTTGTAAGAATGCCCAAATGAGTTATAAAAGAATACTTTACTTTTATGTTCTCATGGACCATTAAATCTTTTTTGAAACAGTATTATTTTGAATCAGCAAGTTTTGAATATATTAAAGTACAATAAGCTGCAGTTTATACTGAAAAGGAAGCTTATTATTCAAATATGTCTTTTTTCATCATTCATTCACTGAACAGTATTAACCTTGGTCTTAAAATTGTGGTCTGGGCTTCTACGATTTATTCAGGCAAACAGACCTTTTAGGTTCTGGATGCAGTGTTAGACACAATTTATCCATGCAGGTATTCTTATTAGACTTTTGTCATTTAATATAGTACTGGTGAACCTTTTCTTCTTTTGCTCCTTTTTTAATCACAGTTTCTGAAAATTACTGTGTCGCTTTAATTCAGTGTCTATGTAGCACTATTCTCAGTGAGAAACCATAAATGCAAACATTGCAGAAGAAATAATTGTCATATAGATAAATTCAATAAAGATTTACTTTTTTGAGAAAACTAGTGCATTTTTAAATCTGTTACTGTTAGGAGATAACAATGAGCTGTTCCTGGCTTCTGAATCCTGCAGTAATGAGAAATCAGAATCAACTAGTTCCCACCTATAAATGAAGTCCAAATCAGGAGTAAAACCTTATTTGTACAATTGTATAATTTTGTCACCATGAAAGTTTGCTGCTCTGGCTGAATTCAGAACTGAAAATGAGCTATAACGACCAAAATTTTCTTCCTCATACATAGGCAAGATACCTGCAATCACCTGAGAGAGCTTCTTGTAGCAGTGCCTTAAAGGTGTTGTAACAGCGGCTAAAATATTATGACATGAGACAGGCAAGGGAGCTTAGACTCTAAAAAGATTTATTTGAGAAAGCACAGAAGAAATAAGTGTTATCATTTCTTACATGTGCTGAACCAAGGGAAAGAGTTTCAGTTAGAACCTTGCTCAGAATGACACTTTATGCTGTAAGCTAAAATTTGTGCCAGAACTGGGATGTGCAACCAGTACTCTCAAGGTCTCCTTTTGACATTTAAACCTCAAGGATAACCTTTGTTTTATTCTATACTATCCTTGAAGGATTTTATTTACTGGAAGCAAAACCTTAGTCTCCTCTAAAAGGCCTGGGGCACTAGTGTGGTTTCACATTACAGCAAAGAAGAGAAGCAGGATTTTTTCAGCTGTACAAAAAAGTAGACACACTTTGTTTGTGTCCCAGAAACACAACACAGGCTCCTCATGCTATTGCACTTCAGCTATAGCACATCTGGAAAGGAACCACGAACACATTTAGTGGCATTGTCTTAGCTGTTAGGAGACAATAGCCAGCACTGAAGTATCAAACAGTCCCTTGCTCACTGCCTTCCCACCCCTCTCCCCTGCTTCCCTCCAGAAGGATGGGGGAGAGAACTGGAAGAGCAAATGTGAGAAAAAAAAACAAACCCTGTGATTCAAGATAAAGACTTTTTAAATAAAATAAAAAAGGAAAATGACAAAAAGCAAGTGATATTAAGGCATCACTCACCACCTTCTACAAGCAGGCCCATGTCCAGCCAGCCTCAATGAAATTGTTACTTTAAAAAATTAGCCCCTGTTTTTCTGCTCTAAAGATGAAAAATAAGGATCAACTACCACTAACAAGCTCTGACACCTTCCTTGTTTCATGGGTTTTTTACCCAGTGTGAACTGACCCTGAACTGAATGTTTGTCACTAAGGAGTAGAAAGTTCTAATGAGTTTATTATTCATTGTTAATATTTTACTTTTTGGAATTTTTTTTCATACACATGCAGGAGAATAATTTTCAACACAACAACTCAGAATGCACAGAAGGGGTCAGACTGTTCTATTAACTACTGTCATGCACAACACTGTATTTCAGGTCCTTTTTAAGTGCAAAGAATGTTGAATCTAAAAAACAGACTTTGAATTTTGTCATCTATGAGTACTTCGTCTTGTTATCTTAGACACTTGGCACAGGAGGCCTGAACATATTTACAGAGATCATAACATTTATGCAACCTTTCTTGGGGGTGTTTAGTGTTCTAGATTACTGACAACTAACTTAACATAAGAGTCAGTTCAAACAAGTCACTTTTCATTGTTCATTTTCAAGAAGGTGGTAAAAGCCCCCTCACTTCCATTAAAATCAAATATATCTGAATATTTTGAAAGATGTCTACCTCAGGCATGTAGGTTTTTATGTTCTAAGGCAATTGGGTTTAATTCATTTCCTAAAGCTGTTGGGCACATTAGAATTTTCTTGGCCTAAAACTCATAAGTGTGACAGTTTCACTTTCAAAAGGTCAGTCATTAGCTTTAAGTCATAATAATGTATCTGTCTGTATACATTGGATTTTAAGATACAAAACTTATTTTATGCTTACAGTCCAAAAACTAAGGCAACAAGAGCTATTGTCTTCATAGCTTTACTTTGTAGCTTTCTGTAGGTCTCCTTTCTATCTCAAAACTATGGCACAAGAAGTTCTTGCCAAGGAATAGCAAAAGTGGCTGCTCTGGAAAGCAAATGGAGGTGGGAGCTGAGGATGAGAGACAAGAGAGACAGGGGCAGAGCTCTCCCGGTGAGGAGTGCAACCCCAGCGTACCTGACAAGACGGGCAGAGCAGATCTGGAGATGAGCCCACGTTTCAGTGCTCAGTGAGCAAGTCTGCAGTGACAGAGCAAACCTGAGATCAGGCACAAGGCTGAGCACAAACACAACTGCCAGAGGTAAGGATAAGCCTTGATAAGGGTCAAGGGGAAAGGCCTGAACTTAATGCAGCTCCCAAACAGGAGTATAGTGTGGCAGAATGTAGACAAGGCTTTTAATAGTTCTTTTGATGGAAGCATCTTCCAAGGTCTCTCAGCTGCACCAAATCAGATTTTAGCCCAGACTAAAGCCCAGAGGGAGAAGAGATTGCAGGGTCTGCTGATGCAGGTAGAACACTGACAGCTGTACAGGTACAGTGAATCTTAAAAGTATAAAACTAATAAAAGCTTTTCATCTGTTTAGGCAAAATTCAAACTCACTACGGTGTGAGGGTAGATTTGGGTGGCAGAAGATGGATGAGTGAAAGCTTGAGATAAGGTAATGTAGTTTGCAGGAGCTAGCACTGAGAAGCTCTGCTTCTTGCACTCTCTTCAGTTATTCTGCTCCATTGCTTGGTCTGGGCTCTTTGCTTTCAGACTGGATTCAAATAAGCAACTGTGAACAATTGAAGATTTTGTGCATTGAGGATGAGCAGCACCTGCTTATGCTGCATCATTTAGCAAAGCCATTTCTACTCAAAGATTACTTTTAGTTGTAAACACATGAAGAATTCATGAAGGAGGAGCTACAAAAATATTTTTTCACAAAGATGCTGTTCTGATAAGGCTCTGTATGCAGTATCTAGCCCTTTCTTGCTTAAATATAAATTGTAACTTCAAAAGAGATAAGTTCAGTGGATTTGGAGGTTGTTTACCTTTTTATTTATAAGAATCAAAGTACTATTTTCTAAACAAAACATTGCAGTATCAAATAAAATGTGAACCATATTTGGTCTAATGCTCCATTTTTAATACTTTTTCTTTTTTGTTTAATCCACTGGAATAGAGTAACTTTACTGCCTCTTCAAATGCACAACAAGTTCAAAACTCTTGCCTGGACCACAGGTGGCAGTACATGTTTAAATATGAATATATATAAGCATTTGTATCAGTATAGAAAGAAACTTAATTGTTGCTTGTTCTGGTTAAGCTAATCAAGATGAAATATTATATTTCTTAGAATGGATGAGGACAAATCTGAGTTTAATAGATTGGAATATGTGTACTAAGTAATATTACAGCACCTGAGAATGTTCTAAATTATCTGTGATTACAATACGTGACACTGTAGAATAAGAAAAGGTTCTGCGTGTTGTCTGTTCTGAGTTGTGATTGGCTTTTTTTACGCAGATGAATTAGCTTATCAAAGTTAGACATGGATGAATTTATTAATGGCCTCGTTCCTACCTATGCCTGTATAATCTTGAGCATTTTTCTAATCTGATTTGGATTTGTTTACTTTTTTCTGAAAGTAGGCAGTGATCACTGACAGCTTTTAATATAACTACCAGAGGATGACTCAAGCTTTTGAGACTATTATTCTGAGTTAAAGTATGCTAGAAAAAAGGTAAGAAGTTACTTGTACCCAATTAAAACCCACTATTTTTGTTGTTTGTAGTAGCTAAATCATATATCAGCACTAATTAAATATTTTCATTATTGTAGTACCCTCTACTACAGATGTCTGATAAATTCTGGCATATAAAGTGGTTAAAATGCTCATAGTGAAATCACAAAATGGAGAAAAGTATTAAGAGCTCATAAATAAAGCTCATGGGCTTTATTTTTACATTCAAGATTCATTATTCATTAGCTAAGTAACATCTAAGAATTCAGGAAGAGTGATCCAAGGCTTCCTTTTACCTGCCAATCTTCATAAATGGACAGAGAGCAGTATGGAGGAGAGAATGTCTGGAAAATGATGTAGCTACTACACCATTATCCCATATTCTTCCAGATCTTATTTGCTATTTCTTTTTATAGTGTCAGAAAATAGGGGGAAAAAAGTTATCATTACACATATGAAAACAGCTGTAGTAGAATTTCTTGTCTCTAGAAGGAGAGGACCTTGAAATCAATTTCTGCAAAATATATAAGTATCATTTTATTGTCAAAAGACTGTGTCTTTTCAGTTATGTAAAGAGAGGCTGTGTCTTTTCCAAAGTAAAGAGAATATCTGGTTCACAGATTTGTTTTTAAAATGCCATCGTGTCACTATTTGCTGGCTCCAATGACCACTTTACTTAAAAACTGCATTTATATAGAGTTTATAGTAAAGAGGTTTTGTACAACTGATTTCAAAATGTGAAAGATTTCTTTTTCTCTGGACATATATACAGAAAAGTCTAGTCCCCTTCTGTCTTTGTTTTGCAAGGTAAACATAAAATGAGTGATGTTTTAAATGAGAAACTATCCAAGGACTATATTTAGGACTCTTAACATTCTCTCGATTAATTCCTTTTTCTTAAATATCTGCATATAATATATGATTGTGCATATATATATATATATATATATATATATTAGTTAAATACAGTATTAAATTTAAACTATCAATCTCTGTACAATGTAATTATCAACTTACTTCCCTTGGTGAAAATATCTTACTAGAAAATGCATATTATATCCTAGGATTACATTACCTTCTCTGTGAAGCCTGACATTCAGCCGCTGATTAATTGGTATCTTCGTGTTTTTTCTGGCTCTTTCCCTTCCAGTTCTTCATCTCAGAACAATACTTCAGCTCTAGTATCTTCAAGTGCTGAACTTTGAATGCAATATCACTACATTATTTTTCCCTGTAGTATCAAGTCACCTCCAAGTTAGCTAATTTTTTAATTTTGTTTAGCTGGGCTTGTTTTGTTTTGTTTTGTTTTTCAGTAACAATGCTCCTGTTTTTAATCTTAATATATTTCATTAGTACTCCTGCCCTTTATGTAAATACAATTAACAAAAATGTGATTAAAAAACAAAATTATCTCTAGATAAAAAATAAAGATCTTGTGGTATGGGTGGGATGTTGAGATGTTGCAGATGCTTAGACACACCAAGTAGAAGAGCTGTATGAACTTGTATATAACCACACTGATATGTTTTTAATAAAGTCACAAGAAATTCTGTTATGTATACTTCAAAGAGTGTATGATTAAAAACAGTAGGGGTTTTTTGGCACTGGAAAAATTTTAAAAATATTTGAAATAACCAGTCCTACTGATTCATCTGCAGATAGCTATATGCAAGTTTAAGTGGTATTGACCACTATTTATCATTTTTCTGTTTTTCTCAACAAAGTGTAATTTCTGTCAAGGTAATATATATAGAACTCCTCCATATGTGTAAAAGAGATTTTATTATAACATAAAGCCACTCTTGCAGTATAAGATCATCTCTTTTGAATGCTATATATCTGTGAAATTATTTTCCTTTTGATCCAGTGTTTTCCTCTGAACTAAGGATATATTCCACATCTCCACAAATCACAGGACTTTCATAGGTTTTATTCATGTAACATTCTATGTCATTAAGCTATCATAAAAAATATAAATTCAGTTTATTAATAGAAAAGGTACAAATGCATTTCCATGGTAAAGCATTAGATATTATATTTTAATTGAGAAAAGAATGGAATAGTTTGAGAAATTAAACACATATCTTTAAAGTTTGACCTACCAGTGCAGCTTACAGTACAGGGATTTTAAAACTCCATTAATGCTGTGCCCCACTTCAGATGGTGTGAGCAAATAATCAATAGTAATGAGTAGTATGAAGGGCTTAGATGCCTGCATATATCTAAGAAACCTGCTTTAGGGGTTCACAGACATTTATATTTTATTCATATTGTCACATCATCAAAGGCAAAGAAAAACTTCCCACTAATTTGTTTTGATGGTCTGGAATTGCTTTTATTATTATTATTACATTTCACATGTCCATTGTGAATAAAGGAGGATTGAGAAGCCACTACAGCCAAACAGATCTATAATTCTTAAAATAAACAAATTAACATTCCTTTATAAAAAGTTTTTAAATGGTCTATTTACTTGGTATCCATAAATAGCTATTAAGAAGATATTCAAAACAAGTAGTAGTACATCTTGAAAGAAGGTTTGATTAAAAAAATATCGTAATAGAGGCCCAGTAGAAGAAAGATTTATAATTGAAAGATATCTGCTAATACAAGATATTATTTAGTTATTTTCAGAATTAAATTTAAACCTTATCAATATAGAGATAGAATTTAGATTGGTTTTAGACTGGTTTAGATTTACTTCTGCATTTTGAAATTGTTGGATGTTCACTCAATAGTAGTACTTTGTTGTATTTCACGACTAATATTTTAGATTCCTAGACCTGAATTATCTTCTTCTGGAAAACTAAAGCAAAATTTGTCTTTCATTCATTTTACAACTAAAATATTACATAAATGCAGCATACTTTAATGGTGCACCACAAAATCCTGTGTTCATAAATGCTAGAAAAGTTCCTTAAGGCACTACAAATCCACTGACATGAATACCTAAAACTGTCACAATCCTGCACCATGTGCAGCTGCCTAAAGTTTTAGCCTATTGGAGTCAAAAACTGTCCATTTTTCTACTTTATTAACCTGAGAGGGCTCTCAATAACGTGTAAAGATGCTTTGAGCATCGCTGATTACATTCCTGTGGGATTCAGTTTAGCACAAAAAATTGCCATGTAATCAATACGTATGATGACCTGAGCTGCAGTCAAAGGAGCTGATTGTGGTGATTGCAGAGGTGGTGCTTTCTGACTGGGGCCAGGCTGCCTGCACAACTCCAAAGGATAGGCTGCTGCAGGGAGGCATAAACACTGCTAGCAGCTGGGGTAAACAGCAAAAGGCTTTGAATTGATCTCTTAGTCAAAACACACCACTGAAATGTGTAAAAATTGAAATTGTAATTGTTTCTATTAATAATGAAATAATAACAACAGACACACTTTTTTTTTCTAGAAATAATTCCTTAATGAATCCTCTTTGATTTAGTTAAGTGCCTACACACAAAGTTAAGGGCCTGAATCATTAAAATGCACGTCTTCTCTCTCTACATTCATAGAGATACTGTAGATACTGTGTAGAAGTCCTGACATTTCACTGCTTCAAACAACAACAACAACAACAACAACAACAACAACATTAGGTCATTTCATACACAATTTTTTTCTCTGTGTGCATGTGTGTTTTGCCCTTACAACAATCCTAGTCGTAAGCAACATCATAAAATTAATGTCCCATTTCTGAAGCACAAACTTGGCAACAAACAATAGTAAGTATTGAACAAGGTATACAGTTTATTGTATTGTTATTTTTGTAGAGAGGTTCCTGGTGACTGAGCTCAAACATCTTTTACACTTGTTAAAACAAAGAAATACAAACAGAAAACCAGTATCAAACAAAATACTTCAGGGGTCAATGAGTAGAAACTCTTCTCCTGCATGTTTTATAGTGCCCTTCTTGTTTCAATGCAAGAGTGAAAAAGATCAGCACAGGGGGAAAAAAGGAAGACTTAAAAATACCACATTTTTCTGGTCCTACTTGTATACCTTGTTAACTTTTTGGCCTGTTCATGCTTCTGCGGGTAGAAGGCGCAGTTCCTCTGTGTTATCCAATTTTATTTAAAAGGTGCTTCATTTTAAGTTATTGTTTCCTCTGTGCAACCTTGTTACCTCTCACCCTCTGTGCCCGTCAAGTGAGAGAGAACAATTCATTAGATATACCTGTGATACACTATCATGCAAAGCAACTCCCTTACCACTGAAATTGCCTTCTATACAGGTGCTTCCAGGGAAACTTTTTTTTATGTGACAGAAGAGGAAAACTAAGCAACAAGCTAGAAAAACATAATTAGATACTGTAGCTTAGCATGCACGTTTAATATACTAACAGCTTCCAGGAGTGTTATGTTCTAAAATGAGATGGTTTTATAATTAATTAGGATTTAATTGTACTTTTCTACCTCATGAGGTTCGGATGTGGGGCCCAACACCCCATCTACTACTTGTCATTCTTGTTTTGATTCAAATACAGAGCATGGGGAATTTTATGGCATTTAAGTCATGCTGCTTTAGAAAATGCTAGCTCAGGCAATTGTTCTCTCCTTTGGCTCTTCTTTCCGCGGCTGGAAGTTGATAGTGAGTAACAGCTGGATGAAGGAGAAAGTGTCACAGCTCTCCACTGTGTTACTGACACAAGGAACTGCAGAGCGCTCGAAGGGCAATGGAAGTGATGGCACTATTCTGTCATGGCAGGCTGATGAAGCTGCTCAACTTCAAATTGCAAAAAGTAACTCTGATCTCCCAAAAACTACTTCTCATCAATTTTTACCATCAAGTGTCCTGAAAACAACAGGTGTCAGTCTGTATTTAGAATCTCCAGGGTCAGGGAACAGTGTGACTGTGGGGTGTGGGTTGCTCTAAAACACATGACTGAATGACTGAGAACGAAGAGTGCAATCAGCCATCAGCATCCGGCCAACATTTAGCACAGAAATACTGCTGTCTACCAGTGAATTTGTAACATGACATTTCAGCTACTCAATACAACGTAGTGATTTCACGCCACTTCTGAAGGCAGAAAGAAAAGGAGCTTTCTCTTTCCCAAGTTTTCACATAGCTGCCATTGCCTCTGGACAGAAAGCAACAAGGACTTGTGGAGTCTAAGATTCATACCTCTCTTTCAGGCAAGGACAAATTCTACTCTGCACAGTTGCGAGTGTCACTTAACAGTGAAAACTTTGCAGCATGGTTTGTACATATTCTCTGCATTTAAATGATAATCAATGTCAATTGCCAGCTCATTATAAACCTTTTTCATGGATCATCAGAAACAGTACCTGAGGGGATGGCCTTTCTTATTCCACTGAAAGCCAATTGTACCTGCTATTTACTTTAAGGTACAAAATGTAGTCTACAAACCAGCAGACCAAAACAATGACTACATCAAACTCTAATTATTTTTGCTAGGAAATCTTACTTTCTCTGTAGGCATAAAATTCTTCAATGATCTTTAGCAAGGAAAGATTTAGCAATGACAGTTTATCTAAAGGAACATCATATTTAGATCTAAGGGTTTTTTGCTTTACATTCCAAAATTCAAATTAGGAAAGAACATTGCCTAGTCTTTCAAACTCATACCATTCTCAAAATTTACAGCATAAAAATTGGACCCCTTTACTCTGATTATTTTTCTGCTTAATAAATTTTGCAGAGGTTGGTGGGTTTCTTGTTTGTGAGTGGTGGATTTTTTGCATGTTTGCAATTTTCTTGTTGTTTTAGCGGATTTATAACTTGTTTATTTATTAATTATCTTGATAAAAATTGAGGCCAGTTTTTTAGACTGTGCCATTTAGCAGAGAAGAATTTCGGATGAAGTCAGAAAAAAAAAAAAGGTGCCTTTATGAAGAGTCGGTGTGGTTGTCCCCATATTGTAAATCAAAACCGTTCTCAGTCTAAACCAATTCACTGTGGACTTGTCTAGCAGTGAAGTGCTCAGTCATGGTTACAAAATACCTGCTCCAGCCTTAGGTATCTTTGAGAAGTTTAGATGTTGATAATTTGAGATTGTTTTGCTCGTTCATTGATGTAAGAGGAACTGAAGTGCACTCTGAGAAATTCCCAAGCTGGAGCACCTAAAACTACTAGACTTTTAAATTTTTTTTTCTGGTGTAAGAACAAGTCTGTGTCTCAGATATAGAACATATTTATTTATCACAGTGAAAGCCTGAAATTTAGGAACCCTGGGTTCTGAGAAAGAAAATATTCCTATTATGTGACACGTCTGTGAAACAAGCAGGTTGTCATGCACTGTTACTGCAGTATGCTTTAGTTCAACATGAACAAAATAACCCAGACCACTCACTCAAATATATCAATGGGTAGAGCTGTTGTCTTCTGCCTGTGGCCCTCTTTTCTAAAAAGATTCCCCTTGTTACCAAGATTCTGAAGCAGAAAGTAGCTGTGTTGATAACTGGATCAGAATAAAAATTTAACAAGGAAGAATAAACATTTTCATATATTTTCCTGATTTTCTCCCCCTTCTACTTTTAAAATTTATTTTCTCTCTCTTGAGGAAGGAAAAAAGTGAAGTCAGGTACTATTACGCAAAGGACATAGTGAGTCTTTACTGTCAAAGGGATCAAAATTCAGCCTCTGCTTTAAATACGTGACATTGCAAACACCAATCTTTTTTGCTCATTTCACAGTGTAAATTCATGCTTCTGATTACTTACTGCAAGTTCCTCTACTGAGCCAGAGCTATATGTATCTTTTTTGAGAAATACGTGCAAATACATGCATGATAATTGAAAAAGAGTAGTGGGGTTTCATGTTCATTCTAGTTTTAGCTTTAGTTTGATTTCTTTTTTAGTGGAGTGAGTGTTGGGGTGTTGGGCTTTTCGTTCTTGCCATTGTTCTTTTGTTTGTTTGGGGTTTTCTAAGAAATAGTCTTAAAATATTGATGAGAAATAGAATTTGAATTAAATAAAAATATGTGGTTGTACCTGCATGTAGAGTATAGACATATATGATAAAACTTTGCTGGAAGCAGTTCAAATAGAAGTTAAATGACAAGACTATGCAATTACTTCTTAGTTTTTGGTCTGTGTAATGAATGGTAATTCAATCTGTATGTTTTAACCACAAAATCTTGTAGTGTTTATTCTCTACATGTCTCTTAACAGTAGTTATGTCCTATAATTCCCTGTAGATTAATAATGGGGACTTTATATGACATCATAAACCAGAGTTCAAGAAATAACAAAGAGCAGTTAAAAATCTAGAAGACAGATGTAAGCGTGACATGAAATGCTCAGCATGTATTAGTTATAGTTTTATAAAATTAAATCATATGCCATGTGATAGCAGTGACTTTTCAAAGCCTATTGCTCACCCTACCAGATAAACTGAAAATCTATAAAACCTCGGTTGAATTGCTCTGTTTTTAAATGGTACTTTTCAAGGGGACTCTTCTAATGCTTCAAGCCCTGTAATGATTTTCTTCACAGTCCTCAACAAATTAGCCTGTTCTTTTGATAACTAATCAATGGTTCTTGCATCTTCTGTACAAACAGAAAAAAAATACTGTTTGATTACTGGAAAAGTGATGGCTGTTTGGGGGGTTTCTGTTTGGGTTTTTTTCCTTTTAGACTTTTTTAAAAAATCACAATAGCAAGATTCCCTTAAGCTTATGAATTCATGGAATTCTATTTCATAACATCTTATGTCAAAATATCTAGAAGGTTGTCAGTTAGTATTCCTTGGGATATTTAATGACCTGCTTTCACTAGCACCTTCACAGATGTGTGGAACTTTGGTGTCACTTTTAGGATGTGCTGTTTGACAGATCAACTGTCCTGGTTGTGCCAGAGGAAATATCTTTGGTTGTACCCATCTACAAGCTAGGAAAATCTGGAACACTGAACAGAGATCGCTGTGAACTGAATGAGTGTTTTCTGCTTGTTCATACAAGATATTCATATTGATATATTCAGCATGTGATTACAGAAAACCCTCAAAAAATGCATGCTCTGCTGCTTTTTACTTCCCCCTCTTCTAATCTCATTGGACTTCTATGTGTTTCTCAAATGTGTTTTTGTTTCCTGGTGGCTGCAGTCTTCCTGGTGGCCTCTGTCTTTGGTCAAAACTGCAAAGCAAAGCTAGGTGGGCCTCTGTGATTGTGGAATTGAATAAAATGCTACAGCCCAAAGGTGATGGCATTTGATTTTTCAAATTCAATGTACCTCGTAAGATATCTCTACTCTGCTTCCATTTCAGTTATTGGATCTGTGGCGCACGTGAGTTAACAAAAACAAATGAAGAAAGAGAATAATATATTCAGCAGACAAGAAAATAGTGTGAATTCTGCAAGACATTATTGTACTTATTTTTTTCATTATTTTCAATTCTACCTTTAATGAGGTTTGATATTCCCTCTCGGCAACAACTTGACATAAATCAAAAGAATTTTAATTACTCCAAGAGAGACAATTGATTAGAGCAACTTCTTCTTGAATTCCATGTTTGTTCATTTAGAATTTAATATAAAATTTTATTTTAATTACTAATGTTTAACTGGTTTTAGAGGAAGGAAATGAGAAAACTAGAAATCAATATTTCTTTCACGGGTATACAACATACAATCTTTTTGGGTAATCCTTTAGCTTAATTTTGAAGTTTTTACTACATTTTTATTAGTTAAAATGTGTTTAGTGTTTTGCCATAATTAATTTTTCTTCTTTAAGGGCAACTTGGAACAAAAAATATGGCTTCAGTGGACCAAACTGCAAAATCTGGGACAAAACCTGATGCCTCCTCTTCAGGTACTTCCATATGCTACAATATTGCAATTGGAGAGCAGAACTCTTCCTCATACTTATGAACTGGAAAATGTGCTAAGAAAACAGTTTAAAACTCAAGTAAAAGGCATAGATGCGAACTTCTCTGTGATTAACTTTCAAATACTCCTATACACCTAAAACTTCATCATGCACGGTCCATCGAATACTCCAAGCAAGTTTTCGCCTCCATAGCAATGGCTCTGACCACAGAAGGTGTGTAAGGCTTTGTATCTGCCCTGGTGTGTGTTCCCATCTGTGTACAGCTGTGTACAGCTGGAGAGCCCCAACACATGTGTGTTTGTGTGTATATGTGCACTCATGCTCCCATCTACTCACACACATATGCATAAATATGTATGTACATAACGTATATACTTATGTAAGTGTCACACTTATGCACATTTCTAATGCGTTAACGTCTGATGTCTGCTGCTAAAACTAGATCATTGTCAGTGAGATCTGGAATCCTCTGAAAAGAACTCACTGTGGCAGGTTTCTGTAGTGTTCTAACTATAAATGATTTTTAAAATAATGTACCAAAAGCTTTTCTTAAGCCTCATATTTTGTTAATGAAATATAGTGAACATTGACCCAGAGCCACAGAGAATGGTTATATTGTGGAGGCATTGAATTGGAACTTGAGAGGTTTGGGCTTTGATATCTGTTTTCTTATTGTAATTTTTGCTCTTTCTTCTGTACTAGAGCCAGTAGTTGCATTCTTCAATACATACAGTACTTAAGAAGGCATGGAGCAATATTTTACTTTATATTCTGGTGCTGAAAGAACTTATATTTCTGATGAGGCTAATTCCCAAATTCTAAGGACTTAAATTTATTATAAATATGACTAATGAAACTCAGGAACTTATATTTATAGACAACTATTATTTCAAATGAAAGAGTTTTTCTAGTTACTTCCAAATTATATATGAGGAGCTTTATTTATCTGACAGTACTTGAGACTGAAAAAAAGTAATATTTTTCTCCAGGAAGAACCAGTCATGTGACTGTTCAATAATGTACTAGTCAAGTCAGTCAAGAACTTTTAACCAGAATTGTTAATAGGAAACGAAAAAACACTGAATGGACCATTATTCTGTCAGATATCAATGAAAATGAAAGTCGATAAGAGGGAAGAACCCACTATACATCAGTATCAACACTGCCATGGAAGTCCATATTTCATGTGAAGAGTGTAGAAAGCAAGGTTGATTTTGAGAGTGAAAGAGTTTGAGTCTGTCCTCAAAACCTGAATTTACAAGTAAATACCACTGGCAATTCATATTGAAGTCACATTAACTGCAAATTAATTCATCTTGATTAATGTTGCTATGATGAATATCAAAGACATTAAAAATGATTAACCTATTTATTGCAATATCTTGCTGACTGGAATAACATTTTGTAAAACTGGCACTAGCGTTGTGCATCTGTCTTTCCTATTTATGTAGACTTAGATGTAGAATAATTTATAGGACAACTGCTATGGCTCTAAAAATGTAGGCTTCATGCGCTTGGCTGTTTCCATGCCTGATTGCAAATTCACTGGCACATGCCAACAGGCTTAGTGAATACCAGATGTGTTTCTGTTTCTTTGTTTTGTAATCTTGTGTTATTACATATCAATATATTTTTATTCCTAACTGCTCAAAATTTATGTGTTTAATTTACATGCTTTAGGTGTCTTTTCCAAGAGTAACATATTAAAAAAAAAAAAAAAAAGGTAAATGCAAATCAAGAATTCCCTTATTGACACTGCTCACCACTGGACTTTTAAAGGTACTTGAACTTCCTTGAAGATATCTAACCCACTCAATAGGACTACTAGGTGCAGAGAAAAGTAGATATACATACAGCTCTGCAAGAGTGACATTTGAAACCCTAATGGACTATTCTAAACGATGGTGAAAGTTCAATTACTTCCCAAAAGCTTCACTTAGTGGAGGAAAAATAGTGTAATTTTTCAATTGTAATGATATCTAGAAACAACTGACTTTTTCCTTTTTGGGAGTTCATTCACATATTAAGGACTTATCTCCATTAATGCATTTGTAATAGAAATTAGTCAAGGAGGCATGAGTTTTCTAAATTAAATAGATATGAAGAACAAAATATTTTTCTCTCTGTTCTTTTAAATAAAACTTAAAAGAATTTGACATAGAAACATCAAACCTTATTCATGAATTAAAGAATAATTCAGAAAAAAGCTAACAAGTGTCTGATTACTAAATTGATGAACTGTCACATTGAATAATTGCATTGACATTTATTCTGTTTGACATCAGAAAAAAAACATGACATATATTGTGGCTTACCATTTCTATAACTAAGTGTGATTTGGAGGTAAGGAAGTAGCACAGTATGGCAGAGGAATAAGTAGAAATGCACTCTAGACAGTTGTGAAAGTTGAAGGGCTGGGAGGGGCTGTTTTTTCATTTGTTTCTTGATACAGGATGCTAAATTTGGCAAATATATTGTTAAAAAATAGAATTACTCATTTTCTTCAGCTTTAACTCAAGCCTAATAATAGCATGCCAAAGATAATATATGTTCCATTAAAAAATTACATTATTTTATAGTGGGAGGGGTTGCTCATTTCCATGTGCAATTTCAAGGGTTTCTTCTGCTAGGGCCTGATGTTTTAAATCTGCAGTCTAAATTATTCAGGAAAAATAAATTCCTGAAAGAAAATAGAGCTCATTAGTGTCCTTGAGTGTATCCTTCCTGTATTACATGAAGAATCCCTTCACACTACTCCCACAAACCGCCCAACATCAGATATGAGAAAGATCAGAAGATACTGAAATTTCTTTCTGTTATGACGTTATTGTGCTACTGAAAGAAGCTTGAAGGTAATCCACCTCTCAGAGGTGTCTCAAAACATTACTGTTCAGGTAGTTCCTCTAGAGTTTAGTTAGCCTCACTGTTTTAAAGGAGGGTTTTTTTAGATAAATTAGCAGTAGATATTTATTTCATTTTTATTTGAGAGTGAGGAGCAGTGGCACATTTTAATAATGTGAAATGAAAGAATTCCCTAAACCGTATCAGAATCAGCTGTGCAGTATTTACACTGTATATGTTCAGCATCAAAGACTTTAAGTGAAAAAAAAGAAATACAAAAAGGTCCTTTCATTCATTTATTTCACCCATTAGATTTCCTTTTTGATAATTCGCACTTTGAGGAAAGGCCTACAACCCACACTTCCCATTTCACTAATGTTGTTCTCTACTGTAAGTGGGAGTGGGAGGCACTGTGAGAAGAAGTGAGAGATGGTACAGGGTTCTCTCCAGATTTCAATGAGAGAAGCCTGGCAACAAATGTTTTAATAAAATGACTCCTTTAATAAAAAATAATTAGAAGAGGAATACAGATAGTGAGCAAAATGTTGCATTCCTTCAAATGATAAGCATCTCCCACTTGTGCAGCATCAGACAAATCCTGAATGGATTTTCCCATGGTGTGCTGCACAAAGTGCATGCAGTCCATGGAGAAAAGATGTTCCTTGTGGTCACCTGAGCTATTATACAATTACCTTACAAGAAATCTATTCCTACGTGATGTTCTCATGAGAACTTCTGGCTGCCCTTTAAAATAAAGGTAAAAGGCCATGGCGGTGCTTGGTCATTGGTACCAGATGGGAGCTGCCTGCCGGCTCCTCTCTTACAGTGAGCTGACTGAGGTCATTCTGCAGCCAAGTCATTTGTGCAGCACATCACAGGCCTGATAGCCACCCTGCATGTGCGGCCCAGCACAGGCCTGCCCTTGCTCAGCTTAGATTTTATGTGGATCACAAGCTAGTAAACGTGCAACAGTCTTCCTGTCAGATCAAATGGTGCGTCCTGTCATCAGTATTAAGGGGAGAAAAATTTTGTCAATATTGTAAAAGCAGTCAGAAAGGTGAAAATATGTGGATTTTGGATAACTTTAAAGTTGTGCAGGTGTGCTGTGAAAATCTGTAGTGCTCATAGGACTTGATCTCATTCTGAATAGGCCTTCAGTACTGTAGAGAGAGAGAGGCAACAAAGCTGGAGAACAATTGTGATAACTGAATGGATTCTAGAGTGCCTGGAGGCAGAAGAATAAAATAAAAGCTTATTTTTCTGAGAGCAATTTTTTCTACCTTCAAAAAAGGAGCTGTAAAAGGTAGTAGAAAAGAAATCCACTTGATTCATATTATATTTGTGCTGCTAGACTTTGTAACTTTTCATTAACTGGTTCTCCTAACAAATCTTTTTCTAGTTTGTCTAACATGCTTTTTGACAAAAAAAGTCATCATAAAAGTCTGTAAACCTAAAGGTCATTTCTGAGACAGATATAGCAGGTGCAGAACTGAGGTGCAGAGCTTGCTTTTGTTTGTATCATCCACGATTGTTTCCTTTTCAGTCATTACTACTGGAGGGAGAGATGGATACATAGGCACATGGTGTGATTCTCCTGTGCAGGGACAGGAGCTGGACCTTGATGATCCTGGTGGGTGCCTTCCAACTCAGGATATTCTATGATAGTGTTGTTTACTATTAGTGAGATATTCACTTAGAACTTGTTTCATTTTTAAAATCCTTTAATTAATGGAGATGCAGTTTATGCAAAGTAATGCACTTTTTTTTGTTTACTTTTCATTCATCTTTTGATGAATATGAATGGATTCCTGTTTGAACTGGAGTTTCTTTTAGAAAACATTATTGAATAGAAAACACACAATTAAAAAAATCCACCATAACTGCAGCCAATTTTTCTAATAGCTAATTTACACTTTAAATTAAACAAGGGACATTTTGATCTAACCCGTACTAATCAATCTACATTAAGTGATAACCACTGTAGGACAAAGATAACCTAGTTGATAGCTGTCAAATGAGGCCCTCTCTTACTTTTAATTTCCAAGTTTATGTTCTTTTTAGGATGCTCCTTGAGCTTCTTTTATTGTAAGGTTCCCTTCATATTATCAACATTCACTCTGATTTATTAGTAATATTGTTACAGTACTAGTCAACAAACGTCAAATGAGAGGTTATATGTTCCCCTTAACCTTACTCAGTGTTCTCTTTTTGCTTATTCAAGGATACCATTTTTTATTTTGGGCACAGCATAGCACTGAGGATTTATTTATCATTATCTGTAAGTCCCCTCCAGAATCATTGCTTCTCATAGCAAATTTTACTGTGATAGGTTTTGTGATTACGACATTAATTTTTTTTTTTATTTATGTTACTTGACCTTACATTTGAATGTATCATAACTTTCATTTATTAGTCTATTTTGTTATGTTCAGCTTTCCAAGATAATCTGCAGAAAGGCTCTGGAAGCCAACATCTTCTAATTTAGAACCAGACCCTTGCTAATACTCTCAATAAATAAGAAGTGCTCTCCTATATTTCTCAGGCATCCTCCCAGAAACCTACTTTTTTTACTTCTTCAGCCAAACCTGACACTTGGACCTCAAGTGCATCAGTGATGGAAGCCAGAGAATCTGTTAACCTATTTCTGACTAAAACCCACCTCATATATTTAAAAATCTAGTCAGCAAGTAGCATAGCCAGTAGGCAACAGATTTGTAAGAATAAAATTGTTGATGGTAAGGAACTGGCATCCTCAAGGCAAGTGCTTGAGTGCAATTTATTTCAGATTTGCTTTAATTATTTACAATAAATGAAGCTGACATTTGTGATGTACAATGTGACTCTGACAAACACATCTGTTTAAGAAGAAAAGAAATTCTACATTTTCCTGCTTTTTCAGTAACCCACAGACAACCACAACTATAAAAGATTTAACATTCTAACAATGTAAATCTTCCAAAGATCAATCAATAATATAAAATATATTCTTATAAATAGGGCAGTCCGGAGCTTTATACCATCTTTAGGTGAGTAAGTAGACAGTTATTTTCTTCATATTTCTGGATGTTTGATTAATCCTGTTAACATCTTGATTCTTGACCCAAGTTTGACTACTATAAGCTGTCCTCCTTTTGCCACCTTTCTTCTGTATTTAATAATAAATTTAATAGTATTTCTCCTTGAATACCGGGAAGTATGTAAATATTGACAAGATAATTTTATAATCTTCTCCTTTTCCACTTTGACAGTCAGAATTCAGATATAATTAATGACATATCCCAATCAGAAAATGTAACCAGTGATATCTAGTGTGTGGATTCTTAGCTGCTGGCTTCAAACACATCAGATTTTAGAGAGACATCTAAAATTCTGGCATTTGGAAAGTAACTTAACTATCCTTTCTTCTGTTTCTTACAGAATGTACATTAAATTAAGTTTAAATATTTTGTCTGAATACTTGGAGCTATTTGCTTAATGTGCTTGATTCTCATATGCTGTGGACTGAGCAATTGATTTGCTAGTTGAATACTTTCACTGGTCCCTAATCCATTCAAACAACTGATATTGTAAAAATGTCTGCAGTTTCTGTAATGAAAGATGCTAATGGCTGAATAGCTTCTGAGCATTATAGCCTCCCCATCCTAATGTCACCTTCACATCTGTTATGCTGCTGGAAATTGCTGACTGACAGGCAATCTCCATTTCTACTTGACCTTTGGGGTATTTTCATTTTCCTTTGAATCACAGGTACTAACGTTCCTCAAGCTACTCAGAGATTTCAAGGACTGGATTTGATCAATGGAGTTCTTGCTGCAATCAATCTGTTCTTTATCAGATTCGTCTCCCACTGGAGAGGTTCGGGCCTCCCACTCTCCTGTCCACTGACTGGCAGAGTTACACCTGTGGTAACCTTCAGTCTTGAGTGGGTGTGTATTTGAGCTAGGAATGATCTTTCCACATGGAATCAGCAGAGTCTGGGCCTTACCAGCAGTCAGCACAGGCTTGCTGTTGTTAATAGGGGCTGCACTGTATGCAGCTGACAGACACTGGTATTTGCATGTACAGCATTTTTACAGTCTAATTCTCCAAACATCTATGTAATAGAAATGCCAAGAAATCACAGTATGGCTTAAAAATAGGAATGTTGAAATACATTCATTCATTCCTCATAAAAATTGAATATGACGGAGCCCAAGGCAGTGTTTCATTTGCAGCTTTTTTGATGATCTCTGAGGGTGAAATTTTTCTAACAGATCCAAGTTGCTTTTATCTTACCTTTCAAGTACTTAAAGTAAAACCTGCATCACCTTGCATGTGCTCTTCTATACTCTTGTATGGTGTATGGCTATTTATTCCTGAACTTAATCTTTCCTTTGTTCTTCTGACACATTAATTATTAGATTACCTAGAACAAAATATCTAACTGCATGTATATATGGCACAGGTACATCACCTTCTTATAACTCTGGTGCATGATAATGCAGTTTCATACCTCATTTCTTCTATTTCTTTCAATTTTAAACAATGTAAGCGACAGAATTCAATAACAACCTGAAACAGGGTAGGTGGACAGAGAAATAGGGCAGCATTGTGCCAACCTAAGGCACAAAATCCCACTAGTAGCTTGTTCTTATTTACTGAGTTATCATGCAGATCAGTTTAACGTCTTACTCTGTGTCTGTTTGGTGGTTGTCTTTATCAGATCATCATTTACCATTTTTAATAATACCCCTTCTAAACCATTATAGGCTTTGGGGCAAATTACTGACATTCATGAATATGACTGTACTTTCTACATTCTGTAAAAGTAATTGTACTCACCAATTTTGAAATGTCAGCGTAGGAATTCACCTTTCCTGTTCATGTGTGCTATAGAGCATAAATAATATATTGAATATTTTCAGGTTTAAAAATACATTGTTCAAAAATAAGCTAAATTTTAATATGTCTCCCATGGTCAGTGGAGAGATATCCAATGGTCTTAATATAGTTGGAATGAGTTGTCCTCTGGAAATACTATTTCACACCATTAATCGAAGCCAGCCAAGGCAAACAGTTATCACTTATATAACAAATTTTCAGACTGTGAAAGATTTTCAGTTTTTTTTTTTTCTGAAAATTTAAATATATCATTACCTTCATTAGTTGTTTTGGAGCTGCATCTGCATAACTCAGAGGATTGTAATTTTTCAGTGTTAGAGATGCTGATTTTCCCATTGAGTTTATAGGTGATTTTAATTTCTTTAATTATTGTCCTAATACCTTTTTTTTTTTTCACTGGAAGAAAACAGTGTTTAAAAAATCCACAAATCTTTCTAGTGACTTTCTAGAAGATACCTTATCCTCCTCTGGTGCGGTTGGTGGTTTGTCTGTCTCCTGTAGTCATAGCATATTCCATACCTCTTGTTAGCAGTGTGGAATTCACCAGGGCACAATGTGCAGTATTAAAGTGCTGGTGTCTCCCTCTTAAACCATTCAGATAGAATGAAATAACAAATAATTGACTTACCCAAATATTTGGTGTAACATATACAAATGAACTACTTTATGATTACTAGCCCTACTGTGTTTCCAGTACAATGATTAAAAATGTGTTTTTAAAGCAATAAAAGCTTGAAGGTTAGTTTTATTTCAGTATTAACTATTTTCTCCCCAAAGACAAAAACTTGCTACTTTCCAGTTTCTGGTAAAACCAGGACGTTGTCTCATGCTGGATGTTGTTTACCATTTAATTTCGACATCTTTACTAAATCTCTGCTTAGAGTATGTTAATGTGAGATGAGAAAAAAAGTAATTTCCTCTTTCATTAAAATGTTTTAAGCATGTTTCTTATTACCATTTTACTATTTTCCTTGGTGCTAAAACTAATGTTTTTAATAATAAATATAATATTNATTATTTATATATATATATATAAATAATAAACCCTATTATTATATATGTCCAGCATCAGTTATCAATAATTGAAATCCATGTTTGTTTAACTTAGTCCTTTTCTATGTGAGATGTTGAGAATGAATACTACAATTCCGCAACTTCTAAAATCAGATGAATTCTCTTCACCTCTTTTAGAATTGCAGCCTGAGTTTGTGCAAGGTCTGATTCACTAGATTTGAAACTATTTTAGTTCTTTAATACCCTCTTCTTCCAGCAACATATTCAGAGCATAGCGTTTGAGATCCTTTAACATTTCAGAACATTTGGGAGTGCTGTTTTGATACTAAATGAAAATTCATCTTTCCAAGTTAACCTAAGCGGTGAATACCAAGTGCACTTGTTATGGACTTTCTATGGCCTATTTTACTTGCTAATTGACTTTGGGGTCCATTAGCACTGCTTGGCAGGCCTGCATAATACTATATTAATAGGCAATAGATAATGGTGTATTAACTGATTATAAAATAGGTGAGTTGAAGCACATTTAGAAAGGTTTGAAGTCAGCATTTGTATGATTTTGGGAGTTTGGTCTTCACACCTGTTGAATACATACTGATTTCTTTAAAGTTTTACAAAATATGTCTAAGTACCTCAAGTATTTGTTCAACAAAAGTCATCAATAAGTCAGATTTCTAAAACTGTCCAAAAATGCAGATAAAATTATTTTAATAAAACTTAGGACCACGAAAGCTAATTAATTAGGCTTTTTGCTAAATTCCAGATTTCAAGCATCACTGGTAAGAGCTAGGAATAGAAGTCAAGAAGACATTTTTCTACATAATGAAATAATTAGTACTTCTGAAATAATTGTGTAGTAGTATTACTGCTGCTGAACATGATCTGCCAAAGCTTGGTTTTTTTTTCTGAAGCTTCAGAATGAATAGTTTGTCTCAAATAAACAAATAAACAAACAAAAAAGCTTTTCATTCCACAGGCTATAAGAAACAGCTGTGATTAATATATGTTCTGCAGCTCCCAGCAGCTTCACATAGCATTCCAGGGAAAAACAAAAAAAGATCTTAATGCCTGAGGTCATGTAGAAAACAAGGTCCTTTGAGGGAATCAAATGAGCTCAGTAGCAACTGAGGAAAGCTGTTTCTGACTGGAGTGGTAGAAGCAATAATGGAAAGTGCAAAGATGGAAGAAAGAGCATTACTGATTTTGGCACTGCTTTTATTCTTTCTGTCTGACTTCCAGTTCTGAGTTTCCACCTCTTTCTCTCTTGTATGTACATGTGTGTTATGGGGGGCATGTGTGATGGGCTTTTTTCATCTTTTTTAAGATCAGTAGGTTTTTATTTTGTTGTAATGTATTTTTGGCCAGCTATCAGCTTGATGCACCAACTGGTAAAGGCCAAGTGTGAACTTGCTTGCCAACAGAGCTTATGTATTTCTGTCAATTTTTGTCTGCTGAAAACACTCCTTTCTGAAGCAGCCAGCAATAGCGAGAACAGAAGCCAAGAATCAGCAACCAGATCTTTCTTTCCAAATTGTATCATGTTGCACAGTTAGAACCTGGAGGGGAGGCAGATTATGTATCTCCATTTTTAAAAGACACTGAGATTTATTTGAATTATTTTATTTTTATTACTGATTATTTCAAAGTTTATAAACAGAAGACAAATTTCAGTGCTTTGAATATGATGGCAAACAAATCACAATCTGAACATACTGAAATACATCTTTTTCTTTGGCTCACAATAAACCATTGAGAATAGTTTTAAAGCTTTGAAATGTCAGCTTTGCAAAGTTAGTAAATATTCTCATCTAATTAACACAGAGTAAACTGAGACATGTCCTACCTAAATATAAAAACATAAGATAAATTTCCGAATTTGAGTGAAGCATTGTTTGAAAATACAAACTCATGGAAAAAGACATTTCTAAATCCACAGAAACATTTGCACAGGTTTCTGTGAATCAGGAGTTCTGTATCTGGAGTCCTCAGGAAGCCATTTTGTGTCATAATGCAACACCTGCTATAGATATGTCTTCTTAGCAAAACTGTCTTCTAAATATCAGATGAAGAATAAATACATGCTACTTGATACTGATGACAAGAAAGTTGATCATTTTTCTCTCTAGTCTGGAAAGTATGATTTTTTTTAACTGTGTTGTTTGTTTTCTGACCACAGCACCTATGTGACCTGCAATCCAATTTTCTCAGTTGACAGGAATATCATTGTTTGATATGACATTGAAACTCAGCTCTGAAAAAGAAAGCCTGCATAACTGCACAAATTACAACCTACCTTACTTTCCTATCATTTATCAGATCAGAAGTTACTTATTTTTAAAAGAAATTAAAAGCAGAAATGTAATTTTACATTATTCCATTGAGCTAAACAGGTTATACTCACAGAAAAAGAACTCCATAGGTTTCATACACACCCAATACAATAATGACCCCATAATTGTCAAAAGCTCATTTCTCTCTTTTCCATGTTGTATAATTTTCTTAAAATAATTGTGCATTTAGAAAGCTATGAATTTTTAGCTGTGTGTTGCTTTATGTCAGGTTTCACTGGTTGCAAGAAAATTTGCTTTGAGTGCTGGCAGTAAGACAGGCAGCTCTGGAATATAGTTTCTCAGTGACAGCACAGCTTTCCTTTTTTTTTTTCTTCCACTACAACTCTGCAGTTATTAATCAATTTATAAAAGTAAGAGACGCATGCATATTGATACATATCATTTTATAATGAAATAATTGATATAACACCATGTTTGACTCACTCTTTGCACAATGAGAAAATAAAGTCTTTTGTAATGAAAACACATACATTATTATGATACATTATGATGATATATTATTATGATACTGTAATGAGGGAAGGAGAAAATAAAAGAAAAACCATCTGCCAATACAATAATGTTATGATACTCAGCAATTTTCCGGAAATTCCCTAGGTGTGGACTATGTGTGATTTCAAAGATACTGCAGTGTAATCCCTTGATCATTTGAATTTTTGAGAGATGAACTCCCTTAACTACATTATGCAATAGAATCTCTGACAAGCAAGAAACTGGGTTTTCTGTTTAAATGTCTTTAAATTTTATATCGGTTAAAAATGTGAATTTTAAGAGGATATCAGACATTCCTAATTTTGAGTCTGATGTCCCCAACTGCCTCTATCTTTTTTATTTTTTCATGGTTTTATATACTTAAAACTCTCATGCAACTCAGGTAGGTTTTCCAGAAGATAATACACTTTATGGGCTTTCAGTTTTTATTAGAGAATCTTATTTCTGACTGAATATTATTTTTATTTAAGCATTAAATAAATGGTCTAAAAGTTTTCTTGCCATGTATAACTTGAAAGATATCTTTGGTACCAGGACTGAGTGATTGAGAAAATATACATGGACAGTGAAGGAAAACTGGTTTGAAATGGAAGGAAAACAAAGGTTTTTGGTTGAGGAAACAAGAATCTTAGAGTGAGGCATAATTTTACTAGGATTTGTTAGAAGTATTGGAAGAAATGAGAAATAGAGACAGATTTTTGGGGATGAGTGAAATAGGAAACATATATTGAATAAGGATAGAGGTGTTGAAAAATATATGCATAATGTATTTTCTAATTTTTAAAACTCTGAATTTAAAGCTTTGTTTTCTACTTTAATTATTTAGGCATAATACAAATAATACCGAAATCACTGTACGATCATTTTCAAATCCAAATTGTTTAAATGCCTGAATCAGTTTTGATAATTAGGAATTCACATGCCTGTCATATTTAATTATTTTGATAGGATTTACATCTAAAATTCTCATCTACTGAGTTGCAAAACTGCTGAATATGAGGTAACTTTGAGCAAAATTTAAGAATGGTTCTCTTTGCAAACTTTCAAAAATGGGTGGAGTGAAGAGGTTACTTTCACGTTAGTTTATCTTACAGAAAAAGGATGGATCTTACACTCTGGGATTATTTGTGATACCATTGTTTGAAATTTATAGTTTTTGGGGAAGTCTATATTTGTACCAGTCTCTCTGTGAAAGTGTACTTATAGCTTTTAATCACTTTTATTTAAACTTATAGGTTTCTAATCACTTTTATTTGTTCCAAATTCTTGTTGATTTTGGTGGTTTGTTTTTGTTGTTGTTGTTCCTATTGGATTGATGAGGGATTTTTCAGAACATGTCATCTTTCCATATAACTAAGATTTTTTATGTCTCTAATATTTTTAAAGAAAATTCATTATCAAAATCATTTTATCCAGAGTCACCAAAGAGTTAATTTTAGGAAATAAAACTCTGTATATAATTGAAAATTATTGTGTTAAAAGCCTGTTTTGTAGTTGTAAATCTGACATGGGACTACTACTTCCTTCAGATTAATTAATTTAACATGACTATTCATGTTCACAGAATAATTGTTTGCTCTGGTAATAATTTTGCTTCGTTGTCTTTTAACTACATTAACATTTTTGCACTCTTGCTTTTTTTCTATCTGAATTAAATGAAAAAGGCACAAACATTTTGGTGTTCTTTTGTACTTGCTGGTACAAATACTGGCCATATATGAGAATTATCAGTTTGAACTGAATCCTCTGCCTTCTAATACAGAGAGAAAATACTTTGGGGCAAGGAAGTAGGACCAAGTGGCTTCCCAAAGATCCCAAATTTTTTATGCTGTGCTCTGTGTATGCCAACAAGGGGAGGTCTGTTCAGGTCTGTATGGGAGCAGAGTGGGGCAGCACTGGCACAGGCTGAAAATGGCCAAGCCATTATCTGCTTTAACAGCTGAGGTCGCTCCCCAGGCTCCAAGGGCTCTCTCCGAGTTCTCTTTCAGTGCAATGATGGGCCAGGATGGTTGCGGGTGAGCTGCTAGATCCAAATGGATTAAAAACACTGGCGGGCTCTTTATTAGTTAATTGTAGAGGCTACCTTCCAGTTGATACAAACTAACTGCATTTCATTTGGTGAAAACATCAAGCCCATTAGCTCAAACCCCCTTACATCACTTACGTTATCATGCAGTGATTCTATGGCTATGTAAATTCAAAGAAAATATAAAAGAGTAGTAGAAGATGACTGATCTAATATTTTGATTGGAAGCAAATTATCCTTCTTGCCCAGAAAGTATAAAATATGGTTTTATCTTCCTTTGTTTTTAGCTGAGATCGCTTAGACCAAAGCTTGTGCTTCTCATGAGAGTGTCTTCAACCCAGTGAATTAAGTCATGTGAGATGAGGCTGTGTTCCATCCCTCCTGTTTAAACTGTGCTACTGTACCATCAGGCCTACAGGTTTCCTGGGATTTAGAGTGTCCTCATGGGAGCTGAGGTTTACAGTGCATTTGAAACTCTCCTTTGAGAGTTCTTGTCCTCTTCCCACCTTTATTTGTTTTACCTAATAACAATTTAATGCAAACACATAATTGAGACTCTAGAATTTAAGGTAATCAAATGAGATTTTTACAGTTAAGTTTTATACCTCTCCAGGATAAACCAAGCTACAGTCTAGTGCTTCCCCTGGGCCCAATTAATCTTGGTTTCCTTTTTAGCAAGTGAACAGCTCCAACAAGAGAGGTGCATATAGGTTGTTTGTAATGGTCCTCTCACGGGAGGTAGGAGATGCAGGTTCATATCTCTTGGGCAGGGAATAAAACAACCTAAAAATTCGCTACATCCTACACACACTTGAACTGCCAAACAACTATAAAAAGGTCAAAACCATCACTAACAATTTCCTTCTTAAAGACTTATGCAGGTATTTTCTGTCTTCATGATCTTGCTAATGATTACATATGAGTTTAGAACTAAGATAATCAGCCAAGTCAAATCTACTGCAATTAAAAGCAAGGTGGAGGCATAATTCTAGGTGGCAAATCTTAATACTTAGCTTAACAATGCTTTTCAGCATTTTTATTGTATTTTAAAAATTCCATACAGGTCCTGTTCTTGGTTAACCTCTATGTTTAAATCTACTGTTAATAAAAATAAATGATCAAATGAAATTATGTTTTAACCAACTGTACTGATTTTAAATCAATGCACTTTAACATACTTAAATCTTCAGGAAACTTAGGTATCCATTTCTATGAAAATGTTCCCTAACCTGTACACTATAATGCATATGGATATTCTAAGAAAACTATGCAGTAAGACTTTTACATTTTAAGGAATAATAAAGAAGGAAAAAACAAAGAAAAGGTCATCTCCTCAGTCCGAATGGAAGACACTGCAAAGCTCAATGTTGAATATTTACATGTAAATCAAAATTTGGAAACTTTTGCCCTTCTCAAAAAGTCCATAAGTATAAATGATGCATTAACAAAATACACTTATTAAGATTTATTTGCTATTAGGGAAAACACTTCTACAGAATTACTAAGTGGAGGCCCACATCTGAAATTAGATGGATGTGGGATAATAATCGATAGTGCTCCCTTGTTTAGGTGTTTAAAACAACATGCATATATAAATGACAGATACAGGAGAGCTAAGACATGAGTTATGAGCAGAAGCAGGGTACATGCAAATGCTGTATTTTTCATAAAGAGCAGATTAATAAAAATGTTTTAACTGTCATTGCTCTAAAAACAAGCAAAAATACTGCTAAACATTTGAAGAAAACAATTTTTAGATAAATTAACTTTCCAACTAATAGATATTATTACTTTCTAATTTCTATTGCCAACTATTTAGCAGCATGCTGTTTAGTGCTTATCATAAATAACAATATTTTACTAATAGCTTTTTAATGAGTAATAAATAATTGCTCTATTAATACAAAGTGCTCTAATTTATTCTACTCTTGGAGTCATTCCTCTTCTGCTTGCTCTGCAGATATTTTTTTAAATATGATGTTTGTATTATTTTTTAAAAAGCAAGGAATTCTGATATAATTATCTAAGGGATACTTGCTGACAGACTGATGCTTTAAGAGCATGAAGGTGCTGTAAATTCTTCTTCTACTTTATGACTTTGCTTTATGAAATTGCTTTTTTTTTCCATTGAATTTAGATTTTATTTGCCACATTCATTTAGATAGAAATAAAACAAATGGAGGTCGAAATATCTACTTATTAGGTCAATTCTCAGTGGATGCCTCACTTGAATAAAAACTACCATTCCATGAAAATTATTAAGTGTATGGGGGGAAATTGCAGATCAAATCCATAAAATTCTAAGGTGATTACCTAGTAGTTAAAATATCTGGGCAAAGAAATTAAAGCTAAAATTACTGTTATCACAATAAAAACCACATAAAATATGCTGAGTTTATTCTTTCCTTCCCCTCCCCATTGTGGCCCTCTCCGTTTTCAATCAGTCCTCCCTCAGAAATAGGCCCCAATAATTTTGCATTTTATGCATAATTCTACTAATTTTTCCTCCAATGCATGAACACATTCAGAAAGATTTCATATCCTTTAACTGCAGGCTGAGTGAAACCCAAGGATAAATGGAATAAATGCGTCATATTTCAGTTTGTGAAAGGGATCTTCTTCCTAAAGTAGAGGATAATATGGGTGCATATTTTGCATGAGACCAAATTTGAAATTTCAGGGGTCTTAACAGGCACATAGTTTTTGATTAAGCTCTATGCAGAGATAAGACTCTTTCATCTGGAAATGTATTTTAAGGTACACTTGAGGCAGATATAGAATTCACTTCAGTTTTAAGCTCTGAAAACATCACACAAGATGCACATTTGTGCCACAGTTGTATTAGTATTGTCTTGTAAAATCAGTAGCTGTCCTCAGTGGTACAGGATAATGACATGCAAAATTTTGTGTGTATTCTTCTTGTTTTCTGATGAGATATTGTGTCTCCTAATGGACTTCATTTTCCAGTATTTTTATGCCTATAGAATTCTTCTGTCTCTAGATGAATTCTCTTTGTGACACCAAATGCCAATTTAGAAATGAATGTATGTCTATGATGAGAATTCTGGATTTGTTTAAGGAATTTCTGTGGATTATTTTTTCCCCCACTGCTCATTTGGCTGGTTTTGAGGTAGTTTTTTAGGTTGTTGTCATATAAAATAATATACCATTTCCTTTTTTTCTAATAGAATGCCCTTGATCTCATCCTAAATTATACTGTAGAAATCTAACTTATTTCTGATTGAAACCTTCTGGTCTATATTGACACAAGTCTGTATATCTATAACTAGCCTCTCAGATGCATTGGCATTTTGACAGATTTACTAAATGAAGGCCCTGATTCTCCTGGCTGTTTTGCACCTTGCTTTACCTAAATAAAAACTAATTCCAATGAAGAGCCACAGAGGTGACTAAGGGACTAAAATATCCCTCTTATGAGGAGAGACTGCCAGTGCTGGGCCTGTTTAGTCTAGAGAAGGCTGAGAGGGGATCTCATTCATGCATATAAATATCTCAAAGTTGGGTGCCAAGAGGATGGTGCAAGATTCTCCCTGGTGCCCAGTGGCAGGATGAGGAGCAATCTGAACTTCTTCACGTTGAAGGTGGCAAAGCACTGGAACAGACAGCCCAGAGAGGTCATGGAGCCTTCCTCCCTGGAGACGTTCAAAATCCACCTGGACACATTCCTGTGTCACCTACCCCAGGTGACGCTGCCCTTGCAGGGGGATTGGGCTGGAAGGTCTACAGAGGTCCCTTCCAACTCTAACTATTCTGTGATTCTGTGAAATTAATATAAACATGCTGATACAAAAATTGGCCCAGTATCTATAGAATTCCCTTGCAAATATTCAAGTACATCCTGTCACACATTTTTCAGTGAAAACTGTGTTCAGCATATAAAATAAAATGATGCAGTCCAAGAAAAACAAAACCCTTAATATCCAAAAAATACCGATCAGAAAACTATTTTCTACATGTTTTCTTATCATTCTTCTTATTATTGGTCTAACAGACACCTTAAAAGAATGTTGCTTTAGAACACGGAATTCGAATTCTCTGTGCACACTTAGCATGCCTTTATGATTGCCTAGGTACCGTCACAGAAGGGCAGAATGCCAGACTGCAGTGCAGGGAGCGGAGAAAGCAGTAAGAGGCCAAATATTCAGACTTATACATTTCAGAATATTAACCAAATGGAGACCCTCTTTTTAGTGTCTCTAACCATAAAATGCGCAGCACCTGGAGGGGAAAAGAACATAATTTATCAATGTTTACCCTGGTGTCAAGAGAAGTTTTTTATTTATTTAGATTTTCACACAACCACTTTTCAATTATTTACTTTAACTTGCTGGTGTCAGTGAGTAAGATATGAGAAACCAGAGCATTGTTATGTCATTTTCATATTAATTTAGATGTTTAATGATAAATATTCAATTATATTATGTCTTCACTTCCCCTCCTTTCCCATTTAATCTTTTCTCTAAGAGTAGATAAAGTAAAAATTTATTGGCATCTCACTACTGAGAGTACTTTGCAAATATAATTCCCCTCAATATACAGTGAAATTAGATCACCCAAATACTTTACTGAGTATTTGATTGAGATAATTTGATTTTAGATGGTTTCTTTTAATATAAAATATCTTGTTTTCTATTAAAACTGTATTATGGATAAGTTGTAGCACACAAACAGAATAGTGGGTGCAATTCCCAGATGTTCCATCTGAAAGTTTGTGATCTCAACACCTGGCATGCAGAATTCAGACCATCTTTACCAAGACCTTTTCTGTGATTTTTTCAGGCATTCCAAAAAAGAGCATCTTAGGTCTTTAACAGAGATACCATACATTTAACATATATTGTCGGGTTTACTCAACAATAACTGCATTAAATTTCCAGGCATGCAAGATCCTTTAATCACCAGTTCAAACCTGCCTAATTAGAATATTCTAATTAAAATAATTAGTCCCTCTCCTGAAGGGCTAATCCATTGATCTGTATTACTTCAATGTTAAGCCTTGAACTAATGCCCTTCCCAAGATGAAGACCTATCAATAAAAGACCAAGAATTAAATGCTGATTAAAGAGGTTCCTAGTTCTGCATGTAATTTTATTAGCAGGTGTTTGTATTAATAACATTCTGCTGTTGTTTATCTTTCAAGCCCACAACCTGCTCTCTGTCTGTATCAAACTAATGGTTCATGACATGTCTGTTTTATTTGATGCACAGAAGTGTGTCATAATATGGATATCTCTCATTTTCTTTCTCCTCCTCCTCTTTCTGCCCTAACAAAATCCCACTAGCCTGAAGGAGAATTTCCAAAATGGAAAGCGTCAGTAGGAAATTTCAGACTGAACAATCATTGTTTGAGAACTGAAAAACTATACAGCTAATGTTGGGCAATTTTAATTAAAGACAGAACTTGCCCTTCAGCATTTGTGTACTGTGGGCTGAGCCACCATCTGTGGAAGGTTACATTTCAAATAATTACGCATCTATTAAATCAAGTAAAAACAATTAAAACAGCTGTAATATTGAGGGTCAGGGGTGGCTGAGTTTCTCTCTACTTCTCCAGAAGTAGTTTTACATGAAAATGTTAAAAAAAAAAAAAAAAAAAAAAAAAAAATTAAACCCCTTCTNAAATGCTTT